>JACEGR010010965.1:0-16764 GCA_014170235.1 Listronotus bonariensis | reverse complement strand
TTCATTTCCTATTATCATACATTTACTCTTGTTAGCATTCACCTTCAATGAGTTTTCACAAGTATAATTATATATTTTTTGAAGAACATTGTTTATTTTAATTACACTGCTCTCCAGATTTTTAATTGGTACATAAATTAGTGTATCATCAGCAAAGAGGTGAATGCTAACATCATCCACTACATCCACAATATCATTTATATATAAAACAAACAGTAATGGTCCTAAGATACTTCCCTGAGGTACTCCGTGACCATTATCAATTTCATTTGATAACTCACCATTCAACCTTACTCTTTGCTTTCGGTTATCCAAATAACTTATAAACCATTTCAATACAGTACCCCCTAATCCCATTTTTTGTAATTTTGAAATTAAAATTTCTCGGTCTATGGTTTCAAAAGCTCTTTTAAGTCTAGAAAAACCGCCAACGTTCCTACACCCTCATCCGAAGAGTATATTTGACAACAAAAATTTGCTGCATACAAGGTTACAAAAAAAAGATATGACAATAAAGCTCTACATAGGTTATTCACAATATTAACAAAAGTTTTCAAAAATTAATCTAGCTTTACTGCAAATATTATTTTGTGAATAATTTAGACCTTTAATGGTGTATTTTTTATTCTGTAACCTTGTATGTGGCAAATAGTCATTGTCAAATAATACTCTTACATGCCATTCAGTGAATTTTTAGAGATTAATAAATCCATTATTTTTTAAAAATAACTATAGCTTATGTAACAGTTTTTTAAAGGCGATAAATTGAATTTTAAGATTATAGAAAAATACACATGGCGTTTTATTTAAAAGCACAAAGTAGCCCTATTTCGAAAAATCGGCCATTTTGTTTTTGTGTTAATGGAATGCCACAATCAAATGGCGGTATATAATTAAAAAAAACTTTATACGATTCGTTCTGTACAACATATTTTCAATTTCTGCAGCGTATCAGGTGTTTGAATCATGCTTTTTTTCTGTGATTAAATACTTGAACCGCAGCATTATTTTTTAATTATTTTAAATTATTTACTTATTGAAATAGGCACTCGTTAAAAATGGTAAAATTTAATTTTACTACGAAATTTAAAAAAATAATAGTTTATATTGGTTTAAACACTTTTATTAAACTGTATTATAAAGGTACAAATTCAAATCAATAGTTTTAAATCTCAAAAATATTTTTTTATATTTGGTAAATTACTATTTACTTAAACTCAAAATGTGTACAAATATAAGGTAAAAACACAAATGATTTATTCTTACGCCTAGCTTTAATCCGTTTTATTATTTTTAACAATTTAAACTTTTTAACAATAATTTTTTCTTAGCTACATAATAAGTAAAATCAGCCCTGGCTTTTACCAAGAGCATATAAAATAAGACCCCTAAGTAACATAAGTAAAATTTGAAACATGCTTACTTAAAATACTACTGGACCTATGCCTAGTCCTCATGTACGGTAAAATACTGCGGAACCTCGGAATTCCGGAATCACGTGACTACAATATCGAAATTTTATTGGGCTTTTGGCACTCATGTTGAAAGTGACAGATCCGTGACAGTTCCGGAAAAAAGTTTAGAATATTTTTAACTTTTGTGCTCATCAGGTATTTTTTTAAATATTGTTAGTTTAATAGATAGCCTAATTCACATTTATAATCTAAATTTATGTTTTTGGCCTCTATAAACAGACGACTTTTTAAAATTGCGCCAATCCTCAGTTCCGGATTTACGCAATTTTTGTTCACATGAGGACTAGGCATTACATCATGAAAAGGTATCAGAATCATGGTATTTACCACTGCATTAAGGTGAGTACAACTGACTTTTGGGTATAAGATTTATGTAAAAGTTATCAGCAAGATTTACCATTTAACTCCAATATTACCACTGTTAATGCCGTTGAATTTTCGGTAATTAGCCTAAATTTGGCGATATCAAAATAAATAAAAAAATCTTTCGTAAATCGTAGTACCTAAGTGATAAAAGGGCGTATTTCAGTGACTAGAAAAAATCACCCATGACCTACCAGACAAAGGCGAGAAATAATTATTTTAAAATTTAACGCATAAATTTATAGTTGCTTTATCTAACATGACTTTGGAGATTATAGGCACTTTGGTCTAAGCAACGGTGTGACAGCTTATTTTTCTTGCTTGCCTGTGCTTTTTAAAGTAAGAACTTAGAATTTGCAATCCTTTTACACAAGCCTCCAAAATTTTTTATATGGCAAAACAACTATACAATAATTTATCAAATACTTAAAATGGATGTAAATTTATAGTAAAAAGAATAAAATTTCCATGTCTTGGAGCACTTACACCCACACACACACAACCAAAAGTTGTATTTTTCTTCCATAACCACAACTAACCATGCTTCAAATTTGCTTAATCTGGTTTTAAGTATTTAAATATTAGCAGAAGATCTTATTTTATAACGAAAAAGTTGTATTTTGTGTGAAATGACAAATGACATACTGCAAAATTGCCTAATTTTTTACACTAAAAGTACTGTTAAGCCTTATTTATTCTTTATTTTACACAGACCAAATATTTTTTTAACTTAAATTTTTAGGTCTATGTTTACTCCTAATTTTTAATGTTTTTTTAAACACTTTTTAAAAGAATTTCTTTTTCTCCATCAAATACTAATACTATTTCTAATGTATACAAAAAAGGTTTAAAGTAAATTTTTAATTTTTAAAATTATTACTAAACAGTAAAAAGTGTGTTCCCACACATTACCAAGTAAATTTGGGCCCTTATCAGACTTGGATATAATAACTGTAGATGTACTTCAAGAACAAACATTGCATGGAAGTATCTGCCACCTTATTATTACTTACATAATTTAAGATAAAAATAATTATAATTGGTACAACATTATTACGGACTTAAAAATGGTTTTTCTACCAGTTTATTAAAATAAAGGTATCGAAAAACAAATAAATCCTTGGTATATGTAATTGTAATGATATAAAAATAAAATAAAGCAAAGTAAGGGTTCTAATTACTAATAGTTTAACACCTGATAATTTAAATAAAAAAATAACATTTTAGATGAAACATAATTCTTAACAATATTACTTCAAACGTATGAGCATTTGCTTACAAGTGCGAGTATTTACTTATAGAAAATTGAAGCTACTAAATAGCAGCAGCACTTTTTATAAGTAAATACTGCACTTGTAAGCAAATGCTCATACGTTTGAGGTAAATCCAAAAGGGTAGTTTTTTGTATAAAAGTTGGGTCAAAAGTCAACCCTTACAAATATGAAACAGTTAAAAATAATATTCTGATTTTTTTTAAGTCGTTTTTTTTTACCTAAGCAACAAAAACAATAAGGGTAGACTATTTCAACTCCTTTCCCATGTTTTAGGCATCCCTCAGACGGTCAATATTATTGAAGCAAAATTATTGACTCAATATATTACGACATACACATGACATTATAATATTGTTTCAATATATGTATGTACTTCCTACACGTTCAATATTATTGATCAATATCAATATTGCCACAATAATATTAGAACTTCAGTCGATGGCCTTTTGAGTTTTTCTCAATAAATTACTTATAAATTAATAAAATAAATATTGACCGTCTGAGGGTGCCTTTAAGGTATAAAAATATGCAGACAAAGTTTGTTGTTTGTACCGCGATATATCTCCAAGGGCCATCCACCCATTATTTTGAACAAGGAATCATCACACAAATATAATTGGCCATTCTGTTAATAGAACTTTTTTCTTTAAAATATTTGTTGTTAAATCCCTTACCCCTTTTATAAAAAAATTACATCTGTGGTAACTGATCAATGGGAGTAGCAAATTTAAAGTCTTGAGGGAAAAGATTAGCAGCATGCGGATACATTAATTTGTAAGACTGTCTAATTGTTACGTCTGCTACACCAGCAATGTCACCAATTTCTTTTTGACTTCTTTTATCTTCTGATGCCTAAAAAAAAAGGATTTTAAAAAATGGTTAATTCTATTATAACCTATAGAGATTATTTAAGACTAGGAGGTAATTAGACAAAGAACACACATATTCAAAACCCGCCGATCATTTTAATTGGCCATAGGAATAAAATAACCAAATGCTTTTGCTTATAAGTAAAGGTATTGATCATATTATAGAAATAAAGAATAATTTACTTCAAACGTATGAGCATTTGCATACAAGTGCGAGTATTTACTTGATAGAAATATGCTGCTGCTATTCAGTAGCTTCAATTTTCTATAAGTAAATACTTGCACTTGTAAGCAAATGCTCATACGTTTAAGAGGATGCCGTAGCACGTTAAATTAGCTAAAACGCGATTCGCTGTCGTTTTTTAAATATTTGTTTTCAGATAAAGTTGTACATAGAAAAGTTTCTTAAAATGATTTTTAGTAATGGTAATAATTAACACATTAAATTTCCCAAAATTACAAAACCGTAAAAATAACCAACTTTCCCATAATCTTTGGATCATTTTAAGAAACTTTTCAATATACAACTTTTTTCTCAAACAAATATTTAAAAACGACAGGAATCGCGTTTTAGCTCATTTAACGTGCTACGGCATCCCCTTAAAGTAAATCCTTCTTTATTTCTATAATATGATCAATACCTTTTACTTATAAGCAAAACCATTTGCTTTTTTATTCATATGGCCCAATGTAGTGGATAATAAAATTTAATTTTAGTATGTTCTTCTGTCCCCGTGGAGATACGAGTCGGTTTCAGGCCTGACGAGAGTTTGTTGAAGGCGGTACATATTACCGGGGCCCGGGTTTAAGGGGGGCCGCGGGCTTGGCAACTATTTTTTTTTACAAATATATGATATATGCTTTAGATATGGGAAATTCCTTTCAATTAATCTGCCAAATTTAAAATTTAAAAATAAGTAAAATTTTACTTAAATTACAATACTCTACAAAATATACCAAAGTATTAGACCCATAGATATGACTCATGTATAGTTTTCCATGTATTTTTGCCTTCTTAACATAATTTCTTGGTTATCAGGTCATAGTTTTATCCCAATTTGAAAAAGTTTGGAAAAAATCCGCAATTCTAACTGTTTTCTTAAGCGCTTTTGTAAGGACTAAGAGGTAATGATTCGTGTATTAAATATTTAAAACTTTTTTTATTTACGCTGAAGAATTCCCCAGAGTGTTTTTTCCCGGCGTTCAAATGACATGATAGATAATCTTTTACAATGCATTTGAAATATTAAAATAATATAATAGAGTTGTATGAGAAGATAATAGATACTGTTCCTAAACAAAATAATATTTTAGGGAAAATGCCGCAAAAATTAATTTTAGTTTTAAATTATTTAACCTTACTTAAACCCTATAAACGTTCTTCCTGTGGCAATTTTTTTAAAGTTTTACCATTGAGGGTCCGTGATTTTTCTCTGTACCGGGGCCCCACACGGCTCTCGGCGGCCCTGGTCAGGTTACCGTTAAAGGCCCCGCACAAACCTTATGAAGTTGTGCCCTCAGTTAAATTTGCTGAAATTTGGCATAAAGGTAGCTCTCAGCATGCTGATCAAAAATCCCAATGGGTGCAATTCCCTAAAATCAACCCCAGACCCCCCACACCCACCAAAATCTTAAAATACAACCTAAAATAAGTTATGATGTTTAAGGCATATATTCATTTAAATTTTTGCACAGAGGCATCTCTCAGCATAATGATTAAATATTCAATGGTCGCAACACCCCAAAATCAATCCCCGACCCCCACGCCCTCAAATTCTCAAAATACGACGAAAAATAAGTTACTATCATTACTAACATATGTTTTAGGGATATATTTATCTGAATTTGTACACAGAGGTACAGGATCGGTCCGACAGCGCCTATCTCGTTTATTATACAAGGCAGAAAAAAAAATTTAATACAAGAGTTTTAGAAAATTATCCAAACCGTCAAAAAACATATTTTTGCAGATACAGAGCGAGTAAAAAATAGGTGAAGAAGAAAATTTTATTTTTTTTAAATGGAATACCCTGTATATTATGTCACCATTAAAAAGTTCATTATAAAAGCTTAACAGAAATAACACATTTAATATATCTTAATAGTTTTGGAAATATGGTCATTTAAATCTGTTTAAGTAGTCATCTATATATCAAATGTGGTATTTTTGTAAAGCTTTTAAAATACCTTCTTAATGGTGACATAATATGTAGGGTATTCCAATAAAAAAATCTTTGCACATTTTTGGCTTACTCTGTATCTGCAGAAATATATTTTTTTGACAGTTTGGATAATTTTCTAAAACCTTTGTATTTAAAGTTTCTTTCTACCTTGTATAATAAACGAGATAGGCGCTGTCTAAATATACGGACCAACCCTGTATGTATCTCTCAGCATGATGATCAAAAGATGGGCGCAACCACTCCAAAATTACAACAAAATTAATTTTATTATAGAATCATAGCCTGTTTTAATTAGTGTCCGACCGAAATCGGTTTCGACCGATTTCGACCGATTTCGACCAAAAAACAGTTGCAGCGGCAGTTTTGGTTTCGGCCTTAATTGGTCAAAACTTTTGCTGAACCCGAAACTACACTTTAAAAGGAATGCATTTTGTCCTATTATCTTAAATTTATTAAATCAAATCAAGTTATAACTTATGTAAAATGAAAGTTAAGTTATATGGGTGAAAAACGCGTTTGAGTATCGGCACCAGTCATCATCGAAGGACTAACGGGTAGAATTTAACAACGCTTCCTCTGGTTTTTCCGTTCGGGGCGCGGGGAGCAAAGTGAAGAAGGTGTGCTAATATCGTATTTGGTCATGGCTTTTAAATACGCATACTCGTAAGCGCACCGATTAGCTGATTGCGCGAGACCGTTATAATCCCAAAATTCTACAAGCCACTCAGTATAAATGTATCTATGTCTTCAATACAAAGAAAATATGTGTAGGCTGGTTAGTTCGTTAATGTTAATAATACAAATCAATATTATTTAATTTTTAACGGGCTTTTTATAAAGGGTGAATTTTAATTGATGGCTAAAAATACAGGGTATGATTTCTGAGCCTTTTTGGGAAGAAAAGTCCATATACACATATGTCCTAACCCTCTTAACTTTTAAGCTACAGGGTGTTAAAATTAAAAAAAAAAAAATTCTTTTCATAACTTTAAAACTGTGGTAGATTTTTTCATGAAATTTGGCACAAACCTACTGAGCACCATTAGGATTTTTTTATCATAAAACATTTTTAAATATTTTAACCAGTGGCGTATGTACGGGATAAAAATTGAAAATTTTTCAAAAAAAAACAAGCTTTTTGCTTTTTTTCATCATTCAATCATTTTTTAAATTCTTATTTATTTTGCTACAAATTTGACCTTTTGACCTTTTTGTAGTATGCACCGTTTTCGCATAAAAACTAAAAATAGGGCACCAGCCTACTAGTTTGAAATAATTTTACTATACCAAAAATGCGTCAAAAACGGTTTTTATTTTTACGCGAAAACGGTCCATTTGACAGAGAAAGTTCAAGAGGGCAAATCTGTGTGTAAGTAAAGGGAATTTTAAAAAGAATTTTTGTTTTTAAAAAAGCAATGGCGTATCAAATTTTTCTTATAATTTCCAGCATACATCCTGTACGGTCGCCACTGGTGGATATAATTTAAAAACTTCCACATCAAAAATAGCCTATTGTTACTTAGTAGTTTCATGTTAAATTTTATGACAATATTTTAAAGAGTTTTAAAGTTATGATATGAAAACGATATTTTCTTAAAACTTTAACACCTTTTAGCTTTAAAATAAAGACGTTCAGGATATATGTTCATAAGAACGTTTCTCCCTAAAATAAGCTAAGGAATCATACCCTGCATTTTTAGCCATCAATTAAATTACACGTTGTATGCAGTACCAAAATTTTAAAACCTTTAAGCGAGAAAAACTAAGTACTAATTACCAATATCCATTTCTAATTCATTTAAAATATACTAGTTTAAAAATAGTATTTTTGCTGCTTTGATATTGACCTATGTAAAAATATTAATAAAAAGATATGTGAGATAATAAGATACTTGCGAAACTTGGATGTAGTAACCTGGTTTTACTATCTACTAAGCATATAAAAAACATAATTATATATCATACCTGTGAGGCCATATAAATAGCAGCTGCTGCAACTGAAATTGGTGATCGACCTGGTACAATGTCTAGTTCTACAGCTTTTCTAGCAATATGTGTGGCAGCCCTTTGGACCATATTTGGTAAACCAAGATTTGAACAAAATCTTGACATGAAATCTCCTGTCGTTATTAAGTCGACAGATGTCTCTAATGCCTTTAATATTAATTTGAAACACCTTCCGATTTCACGTTTACTAATCTTGCTGACGGCACAAATTTCTTTAAATGTACGTGGAACGCCTTCCTGTCGGCATGCGATGTACAAACACGCCGAAGCAATAGCATCATTTGACCTACCTATAAAATAAATGGGTGATTCTTACCAAATGTTACTCTTTGACCTAAGTATTTTAAGATTTAGTAAATATTTATTTTTATTAATTTAAATCAACAAGCATGCTGTATTTATAAGTAGTGCCAAACAACATTGAACATGCTGATTTTCTAAGTTTTTGAGTATGGCCATCTATTGCTTATAATTAGAATAATTTTGGACCTACAGAGGAATGATAATAAAAAGTAGTAACAGAAAAAAATGTTTTTTTTTACAAGGTAAATAAAAGAATAACATTTCAGTGCTTTTTATGTTAAATCAAAGTAAATGTACATATACAGGGTGTCCAGTAACTTAACTGACAAACTTTAAGGGGTGATTCTACAATGAAAAACAAACTTCATATCATCATATGTCCTATATGTCTAGTTTTGTTTAAAGTTAAAAAAATATAAATTGTTTTTATAATAACCTTTCTACCAACTCAGATTAAACAAAAATTCAAGAAAAAAGGTACGCCACCGCATTTTTTTTTTAAATAAAAGATTTTTCAAAAGTCTTATTTAGTTTGGAACAAATTTGATCTCTTAACTTTTTTTTATTTGATGTTTGGTTTTCGCGTAAATAAATAAAAACCATTTGTGGGCATCGTCGAATCCCTATCTATAGAAGAAACAGTTTAAAAATGTAAATTCGGTGCTCTTTGATAAGAAAAAAATCACAAAAAGTTTAAAGCAAATAAATCGGCATGCTTGTCTTCGCGGCCGCCTTTGCTATATTTCTTTTATGATATGCCGGTTGATGCAGGTGGTCATCGCACTATGGGATAGAAATTAATTTTTTTGCACAAAATTCTGAAACTTACCAATCTAACTTAAAATGAGGTGTTTTTACTGGAAAAATATTATAAATTATTACAAATGCTTTTGGAAACCTCAAACTTATTATATGTTATTATAAATTTACACCCCACTTAACATTATTATTTTTTATTGTACAAAATAAACTAAAATGTCAGCTTGTTTGGTTAATTCGGTAGTATTCTAATCAGTAATCCGATGATTATTATCTCATATGATATACAGGGTACGACAATAGGTATAATTTTTTAAAATGAAATACCCTGAATATTATATCACCACCAAAAAAATCTTTTAAAATGTTTTAGAAAAATACTACATTTGATGTGTCTATCTCAATTTTTCGGAATATGACCGTCTAAATCTAAAAATAATTTTAAATTATTCTTAAAAGCGTAATAGAGATACATCTTCCCAACTTTTTTATTTTTTAACGTATAAAATAAATAATAACACTGTTTTGTTGGGTAGATTCTGTAGAATCCATATCTTTCATCAGAATGCTTTTATCTTTTAGGATATACAGTGTAGGACAAAACATATTAAATTTTAAAATGGAAAACCTTGTAAATTATAAAAAAATCTTGTATCTGTCCTTACCCTCAGAAGTAGCAAAAAGTAAGTAGGGAGAGAAGAGGGATTGACGGGCCACCGCCACCGGTGGAGCTTATTATCTCAAGATCTATGACGTCAGAGCAATTATTTAGGAATCTTGCGCAACTCCATATTTAGGCTACTGCGCATGCGTTAAGGAATAAGGGCGTGACCACGGCCTGTCACCTGTCAAATGTCACCTGTCACTTGTCAAATATCACTTATCACCTGCCAAATGTTAATATTATACGTGACGTCATTACGTACGGCCCTAGACCTAACCTGGCAACATCGGGCACATGTCAATATTTGCTGACGTCATTTCGTACAGCCCTAGATCGATTGGTAAACCCGACAACACCGGGGAGGTGGAGACGGCGCGGGGGAAGGGTAAATAATAAAACACAACACATTGTATATATTATTTTTATTTAAACCACATTGTACATTGACTCTTAGCAATTTTATATACAAGTTTAGATAGTAATACACTACAAGCTACAGCAATAAAAATAATTAAACTATAATAATTATCATCTAGGCGGATACCGACTGCTGGAACCTCTGTAGTGGTTACGTTAACACATGGTTCGCTTATCAATGTTTGCCATTCCGTTTCACCAAAAGTTTGATCTCTATAATGGAATTTAACCTTGTATCGGAGATATTTTTGGGCTGATGCTGGTACAAGTGTCTTGAAAACGCCTACGTGGTTCCTGTCTATTATCTCATATTGTAGTGAAAGCCATGAATTATTTGAAGGAAAATCCTTGGTTTCTAACATTATCGAAGCTGTTGGAGCATTATAAGGCGCATAAATGTAAAAAACATTCTGCACTAAAGCTACTAATACGACGTATGACGAACTTAACAGAGCCATGACTGAAACTTGAATGAGCTAAACTGTTGCAGGAAGGTTATAATATCTTCATAGTGACTCATAAGATATAAACAAATCATGCCAACTATGAAAACTTAATAAACATCCTTTTATTATTATTATTTAAATTAGAATCAGCTGTTTTAGTCAATCGCTTCTGTTCAAAATTTCGACAAGTCCATAAAATCTGAGCTAGTGCGCAGGATGCAACTCCATTATAATGATCTGAGAGCGGATCATCGCCTTCTTTCCAATCATAAAATTCTGCATGACAAATTGAACACTTTACTATATCAGCTCGCCCTGTATAATAAAAACCAGCCAGTGCTAAATCTTTCGGACTAACTATCATAGGCCAATGTTCAAAGGATAGTAATCTTTGTTCGTAATCAAAATAGTTTTTCAATGGATAACAACCATCGTCGAGACACATGTTTCTAGCTTGAGGGTTTTAACTAAACTGATAAATAAAACAAAAAAACTCTTTATTTATACATTTATTAAAGAAGCAATTTTTCGAAAGTCTTCAAAGACTTTTTTAGGATACAAACATATAAATTCAATTAAATAATATTCACGTTCACCTAAATTTAGCTTACAAACAGTATAAATTTCATTAAGAACATTATCATTATACTCAACATATAATGCTACATCAGATAAAATATTGTCATAGAACGATCTAAAATCTAGGTTATTTAACAATAACATTCTAAAATCAATAACATCTTTAACATTTAAAAATGCATTAATATCTAAAACACTAAAACATACAGCAACATCAGTTTCTTTACTTTTAAGTCCAATGGTTCGCTCTTTCAACAAAGATGCAGTCCAAATGGAAAAGTTTTCGGATAAAAAATTTTCTACGACATCAGATTCATCACGAGCAACCATTTTAGCAGCAGTAGTTAGGAATTCACACCAATCGTCATAATTTAGGGAGATGGTAATCTGATCTTCAGGTAGGTTAAAGAGTGTATTAGTTAATTTTACACTCGGAATTATGCCTCTGGAAACACTGAGTCCGGTTGTAATGTTAAAATGTCGGACTTTTATGCATGATTCATCCAAAAACGTTGTTTCTGACTTAATTTCTTGTCTGCTTCTTGAAACCATTTCGTCAACATATTTCCAGTAATAAGGCAAATGTAAGTACAAAAACTGATAAAGAAAAAGGTAAAAAATCTTTGACAAAAGTAGCGAGACTTCGCGAGACTGCATCGGAAACACAACAATAGCTCTTATTATTTAAACTCTTTTACTTTTTTTAGTAATCAAGGGTAATAATAAACCAAGGAGATTAAATGTTGTATATTTATGTTTACTTAAAATACATTTTCAAGTTTCTTATTACCCCAATAGAAGTCGTCATATCCTTTTATAATTTTGCGTACATGTAGTGTGAAGTATCTACTTTGAAATACACAGCATGAGCCATTAAAAATTCAAACTTGCTTTTTGGCCAAAATAATGGATTTCTATCCCATAGTGTATTGGCGCGTGGCTGTAAAGGGTACCGACGCCTTTGTATAAAATATTCCGATTGCAGGCGGTCTTTTTTATGTTTTTTGTATTATTTTCAAAGGGTACCGAATTTGCGCTTTTAAAATGTTCTTACTATACTTAAAGAATAAATAATAAAGGTGATTTATTTTTGCAGAATTTGATAAAAGCGATACGAAATGGCAATGCCAAAAAATGGTTTTTAGTTATTTAAGCAAAAACCGGAAATCAAATAAAAAAATCAAGAAATCAAATATTTTACATACTAAATAGAAATTTTAAAAACAAATTTTAATTTGTTTAATTTTGCATTTTTTCTTAAAAAATATTTACCTTAAACCCTTTATGATCGACACTGGTCATTTTTTCTTTTATGCCAAATATATCTTCAGATACAAAGGGGCGTCCCCCAAAATTTTATCAAAATATCTGAATTGGTATAAAAGTTATTATAAAAAAAATATAAAAAAAAATTAACACCCCTTAGTTTAAAAACTAAGACCTCCGACACGATACCCAGCTTGAGCGTCGAGCGGCTGATTAAAAAAAAGTTCTTATATTATCGCATAAAGATCAAAGACAGCGCTCTCACATTTTCCGCTCAATGCTGGCCGCTGACGATTAGTATCGTGTCAGAGGCCTAAGACGTCTAGGACATAATAATATGAAGTTTTTTTCTTATATTTCCAATTCAATTTGTAGAACCAACCCTAAAGTTTGTCGGTAAGTTACTGAACACCCTGTATAACAAAGACAATAAATTAGGTGAAAACAAAACATTTATTACATATATAATTTATTTACAGTAAAACATAAGTAACTTTGGATTTTACATGCCAGAGAAATGAGTGCTGATACCATTTCGTTTTTGTAGCATTATAAAATATACTCGTATATTGTTAAAATTTATTGTATCCATAAAGAAGTTGTATAAACAAGTAACAAAGAAGAAAAAACTATTAAAAGTTTCCTAACTAAAAAAATAGAACTAGTAACAGTGAAAAAGATTATTTCCAAAGATTCACCCAAATACAGTGCATTCCAATTAAATCGAGCCACCTTCAATAATCCCGTTATTCCAACACTTCAATTATTATTTTTAGGGAAACCGCATTTTGTGTATACTCCTGGACAAGGAATTTTCAATAAGTGTCCAAATAACGGAATTATACGGGGTAGCCCGTTGTAATTGGAATGTACTGTATATGAATATCTTGCAAGATACTTCTGGTACCTCACGTTTACATACGTTTTTTGCTTTGGTTTAAAATCATGCGCAAGTAATCAAAGTCAAAAATCTCTATATTCAAAAAATGAAAACTACAAGTTTTTACAAAAATGCAGCTCCATTGAATGAACTGGCATGAATCATCCCTTAATATTAGCAACTTCCTTTTTAACGCTCTGTATAACTGTTTGTCACAACATAAAATTGAACAGATACTTGAGTTATACCTTTAAAGAGTAAACTACCACAAAGAAATCATTATTATTGCTTTTATTACATTGACAAACTTAAAAAAGCATATCAACCCAACAAAGGTGCGTCTTCATCGCCGAAGCTGCCGTGAGCGTCCTAAATTAAAATTAATTACTAGTGTTCGCCATATTGCGCGAACTGTCAAGGTGAATATTGCTGTTGTCGAACAAAGGTTTAAATGACTCTTATACTAAGAACTTACCCTTTAAATTTCGTCCATCATGCACTTGTTTAAATAAATTATTGGCTCTGTCCACTATTGTTCTAGGTAAATTTATTCGATCTGCCATGGCATTAATTTCTTTAAACGCATTTATGAGAGCACGATCAGAACTGTTCATAGTTCGGCGGTTTTGATACCGGGCCACTCCGAATCCGTCAAAACTTGCATCACCTGTAATTTTTGTACTTAAATTTTATTCTGTATATCGGGATGTTTTGCTACTATATCTATGGGTAAACTGGCCTACTTAGATAAATTTACTTGTTTAAAAGCTCTTTTAATTTTTCGTAAATGACCCTGACTTTATTTTTTTTACACATATTTTATTTAAATTAATTATTTATTAATATCTAACAATATTCTTAGTGTAATAACACATTGTTGGATATTTTTAGACAGATAAGCCTATGTGTGTTTTCCTGTAAAGTAAGTCACTTACAATTAATTTTATTTCCATTTAAGAGTTGCAATATTTTTTTCATTTTATTTAATTATTGTAAGTCGTAAAATGATTGGGTTATTTAATTAATTATAATGATAACATGTAAGTAAAATGATGATGTATCTTTATTACTATTATATGCTTAAAACTTTGTTTTCTTATTTTTAAAAACAAAAATATGACAAGGGTGACTCTTCTATCAGACTCACTTATGGTATGTGTACAGGGTGTCCGGATTTTGTTGCAATTGCAGGGTATCTCGGTTATTATTAAAGATGCAGACCTGCGGTTTTCGCGAACTGTGCTACTTTTTAATGAAACGAAAGATGACAATAAAACATTTTTCATGGCCCTCTTAGTTATTGACATACAGCGCGAAATTATTTTTTTCCATTTTTGGACCCCCTCGTATTTCAGTTGTTTTATAACTTACAACAAAAGCAAAACTGAAACTGGTAGAAATTTTTACGTAGAATTGAGTGATGTAGTTGGATTTTTTTTAATTTTATATTTTTTGAGATATTAACCAAACATGATTTTTCTTATGGAACCTGTGTATTTCTTATTCATTAAATTATAGAGGATGAGAGATTTTTAAAAATATATAACACCTTATAGTTATTTTTTAATTTTAGACCCTAATTTGATGTTTTTTAATTTTAAAAATAAATTTCGCATAGTTGGCCATGATATATGTAGACTTTATAATCAAAAAATGAATTTAGCCCTAAGTTTCGAATTTGTTTACATTTAACAGCAAAATCTATTTTTAATTTTTATTTTATATTTTGGCCCCGATCAGCACCCCCTTTTACTCCTCGGTTCAGCAAGTTTGTTTATTTATTAATTAATTAAAAACTGAATTTTTGGATCAGCGACACTGTGTTTATACTCAAAACAGTGTCCTAAACTAATATGTATCTATAATTTTTAGAAAAACATTTGTTTTAAATCAAAATACTAGAAAACTAGGTATAAAACTAATACCTTCAAAATTTAAATTTCTAATAATAATTTTGGTAACAGTTTCATACAAGGTTTTCTACTCTTTTGTCTTAAAACGGTTTTTTTTATCTAATCATAAAAACATACTGATTTTGGACACGTTTTATGGTATTAATGCAATATAGCCAATTGAAAATATACAGTTTTTAATTAATAAATAACTGAAAAAACTTGAGGACCCGAGGGGTGAATAGGGATCCTGGGCGTGATAAAATAGTTAAAACTCAGATTTTGCTGTAAAATGAAAATGAATTATAAACTTAGGTCTAAATTTATTCTTTGGTTATAAGGTCTATATCATGACCCAATATGCAAAATTAAATTTTAAAATTAAAAAACAACAATTTAGGGTCTAAAATTAAAAAATAACTTATCTTCTATAATTAAATAAATAAGAAATATGCAGGGTGTTCCATAAAAAATATGTTTGGTTCATGTCTGGAAAATATACATTTAAAAAAAATTCCAACTACACCACTGGATTCTACGTAAAAATATCTACTAATATCAGTTTTTACTTTTGTTCTAAGTTATAAGACAACTGAAATACAAGGGACAAATAATAATAATAATAATAATAATATACATTTATTTTGCACTTGGCTAGTACAAACAAAATTAAACAAAAAATAACAATAACAGAAATTTAACAAATAATAATAATTAAAAGTTTTATGTTCAGGTGCAAATTTTATGTTATTAGGTAGTTCATTAAAAAGGCGAACACCGTCATAAAAAGTTTTTTATAAAGATGTTGTATTTACCATAGGAATATTGAAATGTTGTTTGGTTCTTAAGCGTAATTATAATATTAAATTAAGATAAAACTTGTGCGGAGATCGCCCACGGCTAAGCCTCCACAGGGCAGAGCGGTGGATGATTGTTACGGACTTTAGCTGGTCCCAAGCCCAGCCAAGGAGGAGGGAGCACACCCACACGAACTCACACAACACACCTGCTCACTTTTGATGAGAGAGTGAGCCGGTTTTCACACATATTACACACAGCTCACACAACCCAAAGCTAAGGTGGATGGTCAACGTGCCGAGGGCTTGTATGGCCGCAGGGTTACATGCGGTCTTTAACGTTCCCCGGGGGCACCGGGCGACACCCCCTGTATGCAGCCTTATCCATGTCAAGCGGGGCACTGGCGTGGATTGACAAGTAATTCCTCCGCTACTCGTGGGAACATTATGAGTAGTAAAGAAAAACAAAAAACCGATAAAGGTAAAGGCAAAAGCCACGTCCAGGCTAGGCCTAACTTTAGAGCTAAATCCCTAGAGGAAATAGACAACATGACGGAAGAGGAGGTCCTATCGGCCAGTATTTCCGGTAA
>JACEGR010010964.1:0-16766 GCA_014170235.1 Listronotus bonariensis | reverse complement strand
GAAGGTTTTACTTAACTTTTGACCTGTTTATTTGGACTCTGTTTGACCTCCGGACAGTGCGGACGTGCGTAGAGGACTACAAAGTTCTTCCCGGAGTGGCGGCTAGAGATGTCCTACGAACGTTTTTTACCTTCGGGGATCAAGGAAAGATTCACGCTAAATTGACGGCATCTTTCTTCTGGATCTAAACGCTATGAGCGAAGATTCCTATAAGCTGATGGTATCCTGTTTGGTGGTGAACACGAGGTATTTCTCAAATGGCGGGAAATAGATGGGCGTGCCATGGGAACTGTCAGTAGTGAAAGTGAAGGTTATACGTAACACCAGTAGCAGATCTTGGTTTGGCAGCCGACAATTTATGCATTGCATCGATTGTTGAATTGTTTGTTTTCTTTCTGGAATTTGTGGGAGCTACAAGCTCGATTATCCAGATTTTCCGCCGACGAAGCCCTGGAAAGCATAGTCCGGAAGGGGGCGAGTGGTGGATTGGACCTGAAGGGACCAAAACCAAGAAAAAAATAGAGAGAGAGACCTGTTTATTTATGTATTTGTTATTTATTATTTGTTTGGGTCAAATTTAGTAATTTGGAATTTTACCCCTTCCTGACGACCGATCGATCTGAAATTTAGTACAGGCTCTTAATCTTGATGACAATACAATATAATACATTATTTATAACTGTAAATCCAAGATGGTCGTCGATACAAAATGGGGATTACGTATTTACTTCACTACAACCTCAATTTGGGTATCAAATGAAAGGCTTGGTTGGTAGAATAGAACTTACTATAAAAAAATTAAATAAAAAAATACAAGATGGCCACCGCTACAAAATGGCGAATAAAAAAATCCAAGATGGCCACCGCCACAAAATGGCGAATTACATATTTTCCACAACTACAGAGACAAGAATGAGACGAGTAACTGGTCCTAACAATTTGTCCATTGTATTATTTCTTTCTGGTTTAACGCAAGTTCCAATAAATATGTCTTTGTCTTTCATCATGGCAGGCTATCGTAGATGGAGCAATCATCGCTTTGCCCTGGTTGCCAAGTTGTTTACAATTTCTGCATGTAAACTTTAATGTCCTTTTTTGGCTCACATCTAATTAAGAGAAAGAAAATATACCATGAATCGAATATTCTTAACTTGACAAAGTTGCCGCAGGCAGTCACGCCGAAATGTTAATCGATATTTGTGTTTGATATTTTTCCCGATTTTTCAATGGCCGATTTGTTTGGACAGTTTGTTTACATTTTCTGTGATTTATTGTGTGTTTCGTGGTTTTTTACCTTTAATTGGACTTTGAATATTGACTTTTATTAGTGATCACAGTGTATATATTAAATTTGTGCTTTTCAACAGATAATTTAAGGTAATATTGACATGGTTATCTGTAAGGCAAAATCTTTATAAAAACCAAATAAATGACATTTTTAATAAGGTGTGTGTAATTATTGAACAAAACCCCAATATTTTATATTAATAGGAAACAAAAACAAGTACCTAACATTAAGGGCAAAAATAGCACAACTATATATTTTGAATTTGGCGGGCAAACGATAAAGTCGACTCACGCGCCATCTGCGTTTGCCTTTCTTGAAGACAGACAAGGAAGGCCCAGCAGCTATCTCTCTCTCGGATAATTTATTTACATTTAGTTGCTCGTCTCATTGTTGTCTCTGACAACTACTTTAATATAAAATCGTTGGTTAGTTCTGGTTAGTTATTGTAAGGCATTAAAAAATTTAATAGAATGAGATACATACAACAAAACCAAAAACTTGAAAATAAATTATTAAAAAAAAATATGTTAAATGATAAACATACTCAAAGTTAAAAAATAATTTAGTTAGACCTAGCTACCAGATCGCACCAATCTTCTCATCAATCTGGGGTATTGATCAGACAAATAATAAAATCGTTGGGCACATGGTATTTCTATCATAATATTTACTCTGGATAAGGTATGCCCAACGGTTTTATTATTTGTCTGATCAAATGAGAAAATTGGTGCGATCTGCTAGCTAGGGCTGACCAAATTATTCTTTTACCAAAAACCCTTTTACATATTTTTTTTACATTTTTTTTTTTTTTTTTTGTTTATTTTTAGCAAATTTCCAACGAATCCGACGAAGAAAAACAAGCAAAAATTCACCACATTCAAACACTGCTGGCCTACGATTTATTTGCGAAGAAGCAATTCGCGGAGAGCATGCGAGAATTTTTGAAACTTGAGACTGATCCATACGACGTCATTAGGTACCTCAAGCCTCCCCAAGTTCCTCCTTTTCTTTATAGTCCCTGGTCCAGTAATGAAATGGACTTTATGACAAGAACAATTTTTAAACTTTTTTAGGGGGGTTGTTTTTGACGAGTCTACCACGAATATTCATTCCGCCAAATACGGAAGCGGCGCTTTAACCCAGCCTGTCATAATTTTTAAACATTTTGCCAAAATGGTAGGGGTACAGTCATGAAACCATAAGGTCACGTACCTCCCGTCCGCGGTCTGACCGTGACGCTCATTAGCTACCGTGCTCCGAACAGAAAACCAGGACGCCGTCGACAAATTCTTTCCGATAATGCGGATAGTCTGTTTGGCGCCAGGCGCGTTGACCCTCGATTTGCTTGCGAACAAACAGGTTTTTCGCCCATGAAACGTAACGTTTGTTTCGCGCCGTTAATAACATTGGCAATCCAATGAGATCAGTGGGTCAAACACATGTTTCGGGTATCGGACTAGGCGGGTTCATTGACTGTTTCAGTTCAAACGCGGTTGGTTAAACACCGCTACGTCATACTTTGAAAGCAGTAAAATGCCCCAAACACCCATCTCATCGACTATAGATACCCTATATCTACAATTTGCGATAGCTTGTTATTCTGTTCTACAATTAAGCGATGCCTATGTGGTAAAAAATACATTGCAAGTCGGTGCTTTGTATGCAAACATTTGGTTGTTGATGACGTAGCTGTGTAAAACTTACACCCTTACGATGTTTGACACAAAGTTTAAAAATTGCATGTAAAACATTGTGGTAAACTTGTCCGACAAAAAAATGACGCGTTCGCCCAGTCCAACACTCGAAACATTTGACATCGACAGGCTGGGTTAAAGCGCCGCTTCCATATATGGCGGTATTCGTGATAGACTCGTCACTCGTCAATAGGAACCCTCCTAAAAAGATTTTTAAAGTGTTATTATCATAACGTCCATTTCATTACTGGCTCAGGAACTATTATTAAAACTTTTAATTATTAGATTATTTCCTGATATGTTGCCCCAGGCGCAGCAAGAAGAATTCCCAGATAAAAACAAGGATTTAACTGACAAAGAGATGCAGGATAGCATACTTGCACTTAGCGATTACCTGACTGAGATAAGGCATCGGTTACAGGACACCAAGGTAAAATTTTTTAACAGCAAAAAATCAAATATGGAGTTTTTAAAGAACGCCCCGACAGACACATAAGAAAAATACTTATATGTCCGTCCGACGTATTTCTTTTTACATTATTTTACGTGTCCGATAAACGGACGCTTTAAAATTTACCAATGTCAAATTTTAGTCTACGTCTAACGCACGAGGAAACTTGAACGAGAAAACGAGCAAGTCCACGAATCAGCTGCTTCAAATCATCGATACTACGTTGGTAAAATGTTATTTGCAGACAAAAGATGCGCTGGTTGCCCCGTTGCTGCGTTTAAATCACTGTCATTTGCTGGAAACGGAAAAAATATTGAAGAAAATGGGAAAACATAACGAACTGATCATTTTATACCAAACAAAGGGTAAGTAGGTACTATAATTTGGGAACTTTAAATTGAGACACCTGTACAAAAAATGTATTTCATTGGTTTAAAAGTCAGTAACCCTAGTTACCAGTTCTTACTAGGTATTCATTATAGACTAAGGGTACATTGTAAAAATCAAATCCGATTGGACGGAACGCATTGAACCTAAGGTGGCTTTCCTACGGGCGACTTTTTGCAGTCGAAGTTGACTACAAAAATATCGGCGTCTTGTCGCCAATTGCGACTACAACTGTAGTTGTAACTAGCGACTTTCTGTAGTTACGTGGACGACAAAATGTCGTCAGTAGAGGCAGAACAACTATGAATTTGACAGAAGAAGCATTACTTTTGTTGCTTCTCCAAAAGGGAAGGCGTAAAAGAAGAAAACCACGTAAATTTTGAGTACATCCTATTCTTAATGACCGTCTAAAATTTGGACAATTTCATACATTGTACCATAAAATAACTATCCGTATCAAACGGCTCCATTTTGTCAAATATCAATGCCAATGTCAAAACCTGATTTTCTCGCTGCGCCGTGTAGTTTGAAAGCAGTCCGTGCGAAAAGAAAAAAGTTGTAGTTAGGGTGTGTCAGTCGACGGGATCGCCGACAATCAGCGGCAGAAGTTCGGTTGCAGTCGAAAAACGCCCGTATAAAAAGGAATCACTTTTTCAATGGTTGTTAAATGACAACGGCAAGTAGCGACAATCAACCACAAACGATCGACATTTTGCGGTCAACTTCGACTGCAAAAAGTCGCCTGTCTGAAAGCGGCCTAATACCGTGCCCTTCGTCCTAGGATTTATCGGATGCGTAGTCGGTCTATATAGGGTCGCGACATTCGGCCATATTGCTTTGTCGTGTGTTGACGACACTTTTCCAATTTTTCGGCCATTTTGTTCAGTGCCGGAGATACACAGTTTATTGTATTATTGGAACAACCGTTTACACAACTGTTTTTAATTATTATTAAGTTGTAAATTCGTTTACTTTAAATAAAAAACATTTGGAATTACATCTTTCAACAAATATCACTTTTAAAACAATACAAAATGAAATGCGCAAATTCTAGACGCCACTGGATTGATCATCAGCTTTGATTTTACCCAGTCTTGCCAACTTTTTCGGTAGGGTGCCCTTTCTTGCGTCCTCTACTTTGAAACGCCCAAAAGTTAAGGATGTGTCACAACCTATTCCCAGTTTAAATATAAACTAACCTTCATCGGATGCAGATAATCCGGTTTTAAATTCTTTTAAATTTAACAAAGCAAAGTATATACAAAGGCAAAGAGAGCAAACAAATAAAAATACACTTCTAACCTTACTTTTGTGATTTTTCTTTAAAATAAATTTCAGAAAATAAGACAAAATAATAATGCAAACCACTAAAGAAACTCTATCACAATATTTTAGCAAATATTTAAGCTTATTTTATTTCCCACTATTTTGTTTCTGCACTTATCAGCTATTTTAGAAAGCTGTCATTTTCCATCCTTCCTAAAACCGTGAATACCGTATAAATTTAACCTCCGATCCGACTGAACTTAATTTAAATCGCTTGAAAAACAGGCTTAACTTATGGCGTTCAACCCAACGAATTCCCACTACGTGAGAGTTCGTTGGTTCAACCCAATCCCTTACTCAATCTGAAACGTGTATATCGTAATTTTTTGTCGGATTAACTTTTTTCCGATGGGTTGAATCTGAAGAAATTGACTTCAGTCACTTTTAAAATTTGTTTAGGGGGTTCCTTTTGACGAATCTACCACGAATATCCATAACGCCTTATATGAAAGCGACGCTTTCACCCAGCCTGTCGGACTGGGCAAACGCGTCGCTTTTGTCGGACAAGTTTACCACAATGTTTTACATGCAGTTTTTAAACATGGTGCCAAAAATAGTAAAGGTTACAGTAACGAAACTCGCCCAATCCGATACCCAAAACATGTCCATGGGTCTTATGGTTTCGTGATTGTAAAACTTACGATTTTTGGCAAAATGTTTAAAAATTGCATGTAAAACAATGTAACAAACTTGTCCGACAAAAAGTGACGCGTTCGCCCAGTCCGACATCCGAAACATTTGAAATTGACAGGCTAGTTAAAGCGCCGCTTTCATATAGGGCGGTATGAATATTCGTTATAGACTCGTCAAAAGAAACCCCCTAAAAAGGTTTTAAAAGGGGTGGTAGCATGAAGTCAATTTCGTTACTGGCCCAGAGACTAATATCAATATACCGTGCATTTCTTTAATGAACCCCCTTTTAACACGCTTTTATTAGCTTGGGTTGTAACTATCTATCTATCTATCTATGTAACGGAATCTTTGAGCCTAATTTTTACCAACATCCAGCGATTCAATTTCTTTGAAACTTTGCACACGTATCAAGAACCCATGACAATGCAATAATTTAAAAACAGTATCCCGTTATCCTGATTAGGACCGCCAGGATAAATAAATTCCTTTACAGATCCTCTGTGTCTCTTGACAAAATGGCGAAGGAATTTTTAGTGAATAAACTGGAGCATTTATTTTTAAAAAACTAATTGATATATCGAACTAAAAATTAGAAAATATTTTTTATTACAAAGAGTTTGTCACTTCAGAATAAAAGCGTGGGGTGCTTAATATATTAAATGTTATAATTATTCTATTTGCAAATATCTATGAGGGAAATATTATGAAAAAATAGTAAAATGCACCCCACGCTTTTTACTCTGAAGTGACAAACTCTTTGTAATAAAAAATTATTTTCTAATTTTTAGTTCGGTTGCATATAAAAGCGTGTTTTTTAGTTTTTAAACTATTATTTATTATTTTTTAAACAAATCAATTTAAAAAAGTACAACTTTGTTTGGGATATGAAATTGATGCAAATGCTATATTTTAGAGTAAAATTGATACATGAAAATTTCAAGATGGCGACTGGGCGCCATCTTGGAAGAAAAAAATAAATGGAAGGGGGATCTTGTGGCACATCTTTTAAAGTTCCCGATAAGTAGTTTATAACCCTAAATATAAAGTCAATACCTTCACCTAATTCAAAATGGCGGTACTTTAAAAATTACCTAAATACCTGATTTTGGCCATATTTCCGAAACTAATGTTGGATGTACCCAATGTAGTGTTTTCTTAAAGCTTTTAGAAGATCTTTAATGATATACAGGGTAGAAAAAAAAGTATATATTTTTTATTGAGGCAACTTGTAGATATATGATATAACCATTAAAAAGATCTTTAAAAAATACCACATTTAGTACATCTAACTTTATTAGTTTTGGAAATATGGCCATCCAAATCATGTATTTAAGTAATTATTTAAGTACCGTCATTTTGTATTAGGTGAAGTTATTGATTTTATATTCTAGGGTTATAAAGTATTCGTCGGGAGCTTTAAAATGATGTGCCACAAAACCCCCTTTCACATTAATTTTTTTCCCAAGATGGCGCCCAGCCGCCATCTTAAAATTTTTATCTGTCAATTTTACTCTAAAATATAGTGTTTATGCATTAATTTCATATCCTAAAATGTTACCTCTTTAAATTGATCCGTTCAAAAAGTAAAAAGGGGGAAGGACATTAAAAAAATGCCACTGTATAGCACCCAAAGTATGGTTGTGTTCAATATACAATAAAAAGTATATTATTAAGTTTTCTATCTGTCATTTAGGTCAACATAGAAGAGCTTTAGAACTGTTACAGTCGGAAAAGAGCGTCGAGAAAACTGTCAGATATCTACAAAACTTAGGAGCTGATAATATGGGCCTTATTCTTGAGTTTTCAGAATGGGTTTTGAATGAAGCACCTGAAGATGGCATTAAAGTAAGAAACGTTGCCTATCCAAGTGTTTATATTTTTTCCTTATAAATTTAATTTTCTTCTAGATCTTCATGGAAGACCTAACAGAAGTAGAACACCTTCCTAGACCTCGAGTTTTAGACACTTTGTTGAAATGCCATCCGGAGCTGGCTATTCCATATCTGGAGCACGTTATTCACACGTGGAAAGACGAAAATCCGTTTTTCCACAACGCACTGATACATCAGTACAGAGAGAAAATTTTAAAAGACGGTCCTGTCCAAGCGGAACATTCCAGAAAAAAGTTGTTGGCTTTTTTGGAAAAGGTAAGGTGTTTTAGAAAATATTTCTCCTAACCTTTATATCTTCGTTATCAGGGCAATTCTACAATGCGCTGTTAATTTTAAAAACACCAAATTTACAGGCGTTAGATCCGTAGGACGGGACGGCCGTTAAAAATTTCCAGGCTCTTCCAATTTTGTTTTTTTTTTTTTGTCTTTGAACAATCCAGAAAGGATTAAAGCCTAAATACTAACATACCGTGGGTGTCCTAAGTGAGGTAAGAGGGAGTTTGTTGACACAGGACTTAAATACTTTGGGGGAAAGGAAAGACCTCCGCGGGCAGCAGGTTCCACATTCTAGAAACTCTTAGGATAAAAGAACAAACAAAGTGGGAAGTTCGGGGCCTGTCCACTTGGACCGTATAGGGATGCATACGTGCGACACCACAAGTTTCTCTGTGGGGAACCGTTTTTATGCTATAAAAATTAACAATAATGTATTTTTTCTTATTTTAGAGTACTCAATACACAGCTGAAAATGTTTTAAGAGATTTTCCCACCGACTCTCTAATAGAAGAAAGAGCTTTAATAGTAGGAAGATTGGGAAAACACGAACAGGCGATAGCTTTGTATGTCAGAGCATTGGGCGATGTTCACAAAGCGGAAGAGTATTGTGATAAGGTTTATGTAAAGGGAGGCCCTGGCAGTCAACACGTAAGTTTAAACGAAAAAGTCGTTATTTAAAATTGTATTAAAAAAACTTAAACAGTCAAATAACTTTGACACACTTACCACCGACAGTATCAATATTTGGAATATGATTTTTTCAGTTAAATAGATTTGTGTCTTTCTTTAACGGACTCGCTGCATGTTTTCTAGGGTAAGTTTTTTTATAGGTGTATTTTGTTACCCCATTTATATTTTGACGCATATAGTAATTGCTGTATTCCTTTTATGCTCCAGAACCGCCCGGAACGACACCCAGAAGTGTTCCTTTTACGATTTTATGACATTCTTTTCATGTTGTAGAACCGTTCTTGACACTAGTGACAGTTCAGAGAACGGTTCAGAACGGTTCTACAATGTAAAAAGGAATACACTAAATAAGTATGCATTATGGATGGGTGTAAAACAATCCACGCCATTTTTATCATGAAATTCCCCTCCTAAATCTTCTTAAAAATATTAAATTTAATACTATACTATATTATTTCTTTTTTTTTTCTTGCCACCTTGCAAATTTTTTGACAAATTGAGAAACTCAACCCTCTAAATAATCATCTCATTTCGATAATTACTTAACACCCTCTTATGCCCCTACTACATTTTTTGACTCCTCCTCTTTATAAACAGTTAGTTGGTTTAGTCGGAGAACACCTTGTAAATAGTGCAGATAATAATAATAATTAAAAAAACATAATTTGCCGACAGTTTTCCATGTTTTTGCTTAAGTTTTTGGAAGCCCCTGTAGTTTCGGGGGCTCTACTCTGTTTATATAAACATAACCTATAACAACACCTGCAAAAATAGGGATTTTACGTCGTAATTTTAAGATCGTCGAAAGTTACAGTTAAAGCTAGTTCATATAGATGCGAAAAGCGAATTGCGAATATTGGGCCAAAAAATCGCGTTTTTTTTATGTTCATACAGCTGCGAAATTCGCCGAAATTCTAGGCAACAACATATTATTATTTCGGTGGTGACGCTACGCTTGGATTCTTTTGAGATTTTCTTAGTTTTTCCTTTTAATAATATAACATTTTATGTTGTGATAAATAAAGAATATAGCACATTTATTTGGCAACAAAGATGTAGAATCGCTGCAAATTTATTGTAAATAAAAAGGGCGAAAAAGTTAATATATATTCAAATTAAAAAACACTAAATACTTAAGAAAATGAACAAAAAAATAACCAGAACTAACCAGACAACTAATAGAATGACATAAAAATAACAATAACAAAATTATTTTGAAATAACATATGACTAATAACCTCTTGTTTCTACGCATGGGCACACGCGAATATTCGCCAGAAATTGAAATGATCTTAAGCTTCCCGCCCACTAGATTTTAAATTTTGCGAATTCGCAATATCTTTAAACTGTCTTAATTTTAAATTACCCGCCTTTAATTTTAGGTGAAACTGACCAATGAGAATGAAATTCGCGTTTCGCATCTGTATGAACTAGGTTTTAAGCTGGCTGTCCATGAGAGCGGTTTTCCGCTCGCGGATGATAATTCAGCGTTGTGATTGGTTAGTGCAAATTTAAAATGCTTTCCCGCCATTTTCGGCGCGGATCCGCAAAAAAGTTGAGATGAAGTTAACTTTTTTGCGTTTTCCACTAGATTTTGCGGATTTTTCAAATTAATAGCGAGGAACTATAACCTTAAACTAGTTGATGTGCTTGATGAGTTGTTGCTTGAAGATAAGACAACACGTTAAAGATCCATTTTAAATAAAAGAAGTTTTATGGACGACATTAACTACACTTATTTTAATTATTTACTTGAGTATGATATTTGGCGAAAAAAATATATTTATCCTACTTTCAATACGACCAAAAAGACAAAAAAGGAGTCACAGGTTTTGGGTTAGAAACATCATTTTTTTAGAAAGAATAGTTCATAGCCAATAAAAATATTACCTGCATAATTATCAACTTTAAAAAGTCCAAAATAATAAGATTTCTTTATTTTCTTTGCATTACAAAAGTGGGTTTTTACATAATAAAATTAAAGTTGTTTATTATTATCCATTTTACAATCCATTTGCCATTCCACAGGCAGATGATGATTGACATCTAGTGACCATCACAACCGTAGTATCAATCAAAGAAAATTCTAACATGAAATCACCATATTCAAAACAAAACGCTTTAATATTTTCCGCTACAATGGACGTGTCAGCGGATTTTCTGCGCGTATTTTTAATACGCGGTCGGAAAACCGCTCTCATCGACAGCCAGCTTTATTCAAACTTTTCGCGTAAATGACCTTGAAAGTGGCGTAAAAGAATTCAGCTAATAAGAAACCAGAATCTCTTTACGCTTCGCCTCCGCTCCGCCGTTTTTCTTCTGGTGTGGACTCTTTCTGAAACAAAAAGTTTAACCACCACGTCGTATTGCCGATGCGTTTTTAGTAATAGGCTGATAATAGGGCAACAAAGTTGTGTCCTAAAGAATGCAATATTTCTAGTTTAGGAGTATCTGGAGCATTCATAATTCACTTATTTACCTTTTTGCTTCATTTTAGGTCTACGTATCATTGATAAACCTAATATTAAAACCGGATAGCTTCCCTCTATCTCTACCCGGCTTAACTCTATCTCCCAAAACAGCACAGCCCGATTTGGAATTGGCTTTGCAATTGTTGGAGAAGAACGCTTCAAGAATTAATCCGGTAGAAATTTTGGCAACGCTGCCCGACGACATTCCCGTCTCTAGAATACACCGTTTTTTGTCAGTGGCGTTGCAGAAAGTTCTTCAGGAGAGACGTCGAGTAAGTCTTTTTAAATTTAAGTTATGGTTAAAGACTCGCGTATCGGACCTTTTACTAGAATTGATTTAAATTATAAAAATAATGTTCATGTTTTAGGTGCAATTATTGAAAGGACTTTTATACGCTGAACACTTACAGTGTCAAGAAATGAAACTGGCATTACAGAGTCAACATGTTTTGGTTACGGAATTGAACGTATGCCCTGCGTGCAAGAAGCGGTTTGGAAATCAGAGGTAAGTAACTGCATTGTAAAACTTTACTACTACCAAAGACAATTGTTGTTTCACTTTAGACACCCAGAACAAAGCTAAATTTTTGGTCATCAACTTGGACGCTCGCTTCGTGGAATTTATAAAGCGGGTATCCATCGAGTACACACGTAAACAGTACGTATAATTTGCCGCTTAATAAATTTAGCCAAGCCAGCGTCCAAACTGATGACCAAAAACTTAGCATTGTTATAATATAAATATATAAATTTGGTATGGGTTCCATGTCTTAGTTTTTAGATAAACCAAATTTGAAAAACCTGGCGACGCCCATGTCCAAGCTTAAATATATTCATTAGCTATCTTGAATTCCTTTAAAAATACGGGAAAAGTCAAGAAATATGCTATTTTTCCTGTTACATGGAATACTCTGTACAGGGTGGCTCGAATTCGACGTTCATCATTGGGATCTCGGAAACCGTAAGAGATACAGGATCGGTTAAATGGAGGCAAAGTTGCACAATTTGATGCTCAATAAAATGCCGTTTTGCTTTTTAAAAAATTCCGAGTACTTCCGAAGATATTCGAAAAAACCGGAATTTTCAATTTTGGTTTCTATTGTTTCCTGGCTATATTTGTTAAGATAACTTAAAATGGAAAACACGTTTTCATGGCCACTTTTTCTGCTCTATAATTCAGTGTGATTAAATATTGAATCTGACGTTTCGGCTTCTGGCGACCATCATCAACTTAATTTTTTTAAATACGGACCTGATATTTTTTTAATTTAAGTAAATCCTTTTATCACCCTTCAAACACTATATATCGCCACTTTGTTATTTTCCGACGTTTCGTACAAAAATTCCATCACCAGAATATTGCATATTTATTTAACCATAATACGGCCCTGAATTACATTTTTAGGTAAGAAGGTAAAAAAAAGAATAAACTTATTACATACATATTCGTAATCTTTTTATTGCAACTCATTGATATCTAACAGCGGAAATTACTTTATTAACCGAAAATTTCATGAATATTAGACATAAGATACAAAAAGGTAGACAACAAATCAGCTTACATAAACAATTTGTAATACTATCTTGATGCCCATATTAAAAAAAAAACAATTTAATCACTATTAAAAGTGTTCAAAGAGATAACCTTCCGCCTCGATGCATTTTCTTGCTTTGCTTTGTATTATTAATACAGCTCGATTAATTGTTCTCGCAGGAATGGCAGCGACTTCCCTTATCAAATTTTGTCGTAGTACTTAAAGGTCGTGAGGTGCATTTTTAAATAAACGATTCTTAAGATATCCCCAAAGGAAATAATCTAGGGGACTAAGATCTGGGCTCCTAGCGGGCCATCTTGCAAAACCATTTATTAGTGAATATATGGTAAAGGAATTGAGCTACTTTCCTTTCATTGTGGGCAGGAGCTCGGTCTTGCTGCCACTATATTTCTTGAAATACTGCCAAAGGTTGATTATCTAGGGCGTCTAAGACATTTCTAATCAAATTTAGATATCGTTCGGAAGTTATGGTCCCTTCGTAAACCAAAGGTCCAATAATTTTGTTCCTCCACATACCAATCCATACATTAAATGAAGTTCTCCCTTGAATTCGTACCTGCTGGTTAGTTTCTGTTAATAAAGTAATTTCCGCTGTTAGATATCAATGAGTTGCAATAAAACATTATGAATATGTAATAAGTTTATTCTTTTTTTTACCATTTTACCTAAAAATGTAGTTCAGGGCCGTATGATGGTTAAATAAATATGCAATATTCTGGTGATGGAATTTTTGTACGAAACGTCGGAAAATATCAAAGTGGCGATATATAGTGTTTTAAGAGTGATGAAAGGATTTAATTAAATTGAAAAAATATCAGGTCCGTATTAAAAAAATTAAGTTGATGATGGTTGCCAGCAGCCGAAACGTCAGACTCAATATTTAATTACACTGAATTATAGAGCAGAAAAAGTGGCCATGAAAACGTGTTTTTCATTTTGAGTTATCTTAACAAATATAGCCAGGAAAATAGAAACCAAAATTGAAAATTCCGGTTTTTTTCGAATATCTTCGGAAGTACTCGGAATTTTTAAAACGCAAAACGGCATTTTATTGAGCATAAAATTACGCAACTTTGCCTCCATTTAACCGATCCTGTATCTCTTACGGTTTCCAAAATCCCAATGATGAGCGTCGCATTCAAACCACCCTGTACATTGTCTGATTTTTTTATTAAATAGGTGTTTTTTTCAGTGCATTGGTTAGATATCCAAACGGCGATGTAGTACACTACTCATGTCATGAAAAGAAATAAAATATTTAATTATTAAGCCTTATACTATATTATGTAACCAAAAAACTGTGATACAGGCTTATTCGCCTAACTTCTATGTTTTCAAAATGTAAGCAGTGGCCAAGGAAGATAAACTTTTTAATAAGGAGCGCTCGATTTTTATATTTGTTCGAAAATATAGGTTATGTTTGTGACGTCACCTTTTTTCCATAATATTTTTTATCTGACATAATAAACCTTTACTTGCATACCATAAAATAAAATCACTAAAAAACTTGTATCTTACCCTTAATAACGATTTAAACGTAAATTAACTGTAAAAAAATATCCAAAGGTCAGTGACCCCTGTTTACAGGTTTTAAAATTCTCTGTAACTGCTAATAACTACTCATTTTAACTATAAACAGTAAAAACTAACCATATATAAAAGTACAATGACTAAAAAGCAAAAAAATAACACCAAAACCTTAAATAAACCTTCCAGTACGATTGTAAACAAAGAATTACGGGAAAAGATTACGTCACAAAATTTAGCGAACATAGGCTTAAATGGGATCGAGCGCTCCTTATTAAAAGTTTATTTTCCTTGAGCAGTGGCTACGGCGGCCATTTTGTCTAAAAGTAAGTGGTAACAGCATCTTATCCATAGCTTAAGCATCATTAAACTGAAAAATTGGGTTCTTAGTTTTAAAGTATCCAAATTACTGCTTTTCCAACGTTGCGTCTATGATTTCGCGAGACATCTTCAGGGAGATCCTTTATTCCATCAAGATACTGAATTTTACGAATAAAATATAAGAAAAATTAACCCAAAAGATTATGTCCTACTTAAGTACTATAATTGGGTTGCTTTGCACTTTTTAATTTGCTCTATTTTATAGTTGAGTAAATATCTCTGAAGATGATTCCTACAATCAAAAGTAATTGTGTATCAAAAATACATAATTTTCAGAAAAAATATGTCTTGTTAATCTCTCTTTTTTTGATACCTTGTATATTAGAGCTAGCATTACTTTTTATCTATGTATAAACTGTATTAACTTTTATAGGTTTAGAAAAAGTAGTGTTTTGTTTTACGATTTATTGCCAATTTTATGCTGGTTATTGTTTACCCATTTTTTATTATTTATTTTAGTTTATTATTATTTTTTGTCATAAAATAAATCTTTTATTATACATATTATGTGTTTTCTTACCAACAAAATGTAATACCACAGCCTTCTTAAACTCTGAGCCGTGAAGTAAGAAAGGCAACGTTGCAAACAACACTGTACAGTAGGAATATTAAAATGAGTTTCTAATAGATTACATGCTAAATATAATTAATTTTTAAAGTGTTTTAAACAAAATATAGGTATTAATTTTTTAACGATGTTTTAGACAACATATAGGTATAATTTTAAATACTATAGTTGCCCCAAAAAGCAATAATGTATCTGCAAAACATATCAGGAACTTTTTTGCCTTATACAAATTTGTTGGTAAGGATTATTAAATTTCAAATTGTTATGTTTTCTACCCCGCTTTATGCATTTTTGCGAACAGACCAATGTAGCTTTTTAAAGTTAACTAAACATTTATTATTTAATAATATTTGCAATACTTAAAATAAATTAAAAGCATGTGTGTTTAGTTATAAATATAAAAGAATAATTCGTATTACATAAGATGCACTTTAAAATAACAACGCTTTAAATTAGGTTTTGCACTATATTTACCCTAAAACCGCCTTAGGTAACTTTCAGAATATCTATATAAATAATATTTTTGGTGAACTTACTAGTATATTTATGTGCATTAGTTGATTCCTTAGGATATTGCTTGGGGTAAATAATTGTTTTTGGTGCACTTTACACACTAGTGATATCAAATTAAACCAATTTTTTAAAAACACACTAATTAATTAGTAGCCCGTAAAATATATTTGTCCATTTACTGTATAGGTACTAGTTTTACTTTTAATTAAAAAAAAACACTTATCAGGTCAATAGCGCACAACCAGGCTTTTCTAATTTCATCGTTTATGGGGAAATTAAATGTTGTTTGACAACCCTCTGTTTTAATATAACTGGGGTAATTCGTTTTGCAGCCCGAAACGCAACACGTTCATGGCATAATGTACGCCGTACGCACCGACTATACGCGCACATTTAAACGTAAAAACAATGAATAACATCTTGGCACTGGTCCCATTTTTTAAATATAACAATGAATTACTTATTTTTTTTATATATAATAAATATACGCTACGATTTAACTTTAAAAAACAGAAAAAACCTTCTAAGCAATCGTTTAAACTTGTTTCTGTTTACTTTTAAACTATACTTGACATTCCTACTGTGCTGTGTTGCCAGATTTCTCTTTCACGGCTAGAGTTTAAGAAGGCTGTGGTAATACCTACACTAAAACTATAACTGCAATATCTGCATGTTTTAGTACTTGGACAATATTGACGGAGGATAAAAGTTAAATCTCTAAAAACCCGGCGGTACCTTGTACTTGGGCTATATACAGGGTGGTCCCCAAGCAATGGGCCAAAATTCAACCAGAGTATTGTGAAGTTAAAATATTGCGATTTAACTAAACTAACCTTAGTGCAAAAATTTATATTAACTGAGATACAGGGTGTCAAATTTTAAAATGGTGGCTCAGAGCTATTCTTACAAAGTATACCTTTTTAGTATACTTGGATGGGACATACAGAGTAGCACAAACAAATTCGCGCATTTAGTTCTGACGTCACGACGTAGGCAAGGAATCCAAACAATAGATTTTTATTAGTGGAATTCGTTAAGTTAAAATAACGCAATTTAAGTGAGTTTTTTGTGTGTTTTAAAGTGTTTGTGATTAGTGTCGGCTGTTTGTAATAT
>JACEGR010010963.1:0-16767 GCA_014170235.1 Listronotus bonariensis | reverse complement strand
AAGTTATGCGCCATTCGGTTTTCTAGTCGTCGCTGGCGGTAAAAACGTTACCGCATGGAGTAATTTGCGGGCTGATAACGCCGCGTGCTATTTAAAATAGCGAATAGAATTGCCATGCGCACAATATTTTCTTTGTTTATTTTTTAAGGTTAAAATATGTATTTCGACGATTTCTACAAATATTTTGTACTAGAGCCACAGAGTAAAAGTTAAACTACTAATCTTTGATAAAGTCTTGCTTTTATTTTTGGATAAATGTTGCAGGTGGAAAAGAAGCGAGAAGAAAAGGTTAAGATTGTCGGCCGACAGCGTACCTGGCTTTCTGAAAAGAATGTCTTAGTCAGGGTTCATCTGGAAGAGTGGGAAAATTTACGGCAGTAAAATGTGTTTTGAAATAGCAGGAGAAGAAAGCACTTTAGTATTCGCGCATTAAAGGATCATTTGCTCTTCGTTGTGAATTCGCAGACAGGTGTAATTTACCATTCGTAATACGGCGTCTTCCATATCTCTAAAAACAAACACTAAATACCGTATGCGGTATTTAAATAGCGCCTTACGTGGTCACATTAGTGAGGACACTTAAAAATAAATATATTTTTAAGTGCCTGGTGACTTCATGGCGAATACACCTGTAATGACGTAGGCGTAAGATATCGCCCCACCCTAAGTAATCTTCGCCGATGTGTTCATGCGCCATTTTAAATTTATAATTTTAGTTATTTAGGATGTTGTTGCTAAGTGATAAAGTGTGATTGATTTTATGCATTAGAACAATATATTAGGAAGATGGCGGGTAAGTTTTGGTTTTAATATTTATCAAGTATATTGTTTTATAGATTTGTTATATTAATAATCATTAGTTCTACAAATAAATATGATTTTTGATTGAAAATATCTGGTGGGCTCACCATGGGGACACTTAGGACTCATAGAATCTGTTTTTGTTATTTATAGGTGGTAGTCCAAAATATATTTTGCAAATAAAAATATAAAAGCGGATGTGACTTGTTCGATTTTAATGAAGACGTTTTAGTGGATGATAATAGCAAGCTGGGGGATGTAAGTGACGACGATATTGAGAGAGATGAACGCTATGACAAATTCTAATAGTGATACAGAAGTACGACATGTTGGCAGAATCAGCCCCGTGTGCCCGCGATCGGGTTATATTTACTGTGGGCGGAGAAGATTATGTATCGGTATTTAATCTGGGATTGCAGCGTGATGGCACGCCGCTTTCGGCAAACAGCCGTACGGATGTGTACGGCAAATGACAAAAGTATGTGAAATTGTGGTGAGCTGGACAGGCATTGACGCTTGATGTTACCGTATGTTTCTTCGAAATGTTCGAAGCCATGTATTCATACATGGTGACACCGGTAATCTTACGCTGCGCACAAGCTGGTGTTATGCAATGCTGGGCTATCTGCCGGCGACGATAGTTTGACTGAATGGCTGAGACCGGCCGATCCATCGAGGGTGGATCATGTAAGGAACAGAGGCTATAGCGGCAGTGAGTGTTCCATATGAATAAGTCGATGCATGCAGTGCCAAAATTGCCTGCAATTCCTGAGAAGAGCCGACTGTAAGACGCATTGCTTCGATACGCACGTTACGCCATGACTATTTGTCTGAATAAATCAGAATAGAGATATGTTGAAAACGTACAGGCTGAACATCAGTGTAACCATTTTAAGAACCGCTGTGACGTCGCATCTGACGGATGAAAAAATGTTTCTTGGAAAAATACCATAACGTTATTCTAAATAGGCTAAATATGTCGATAAAGCGAGGTAAAAATGATAAATGCTGCAAATGATCCCGTTTAGTTGAGATTGTGTTCCTAAGCAGTTGTCAGTTATTTATTTATTCCCAACAACATAAATTTCGTGTATAGTATTTTGTTTTTCATTTAACACAGTTTCTGGATTGCAGAATTTTCATAACTAGATTTATAATATGGAAGGTAAGTACTAATGTTCTGAATTATGAATTTAGTTGTACTCGTAATGTAGTGATTATACGAGTCCAACAAATACGTTGGCAGTAAAATTTACGTTAGACATTTAAAAGAAGATCTCGCAAAACCTATATTCCACTGTATCCTTTGTGGTTTATTTTTTTATAATACTTCACTATATAGTTGTTAATACAACATAAGTTTTTGTGCCAACATCCGCCAGGTAAACAGTTATCATTTTTTTCAGGCTGCAAGTCTATTGCAAGACGGATATATTTGAAATTTGGCGTAAAGAAGAGAGTTTAGAAAAAAGAATTTAGAGGTAATAATTTACGTTTCTACAATACTGGGTTTAGACACATATGTAGAAGACCCCATATTCGATATAATAAAAAAACTCTTGAAAATTTTAATGGTAAATTGACTAAAAAGTGGAAGGACAGCAACAAAACTGTTAAAGTGTTCGAACATCGGCATCAACAGTGGTTAGACGGAAATATAGACCTTAACTTACGAAAAACTGATGATTAACAATCTGAAGCAACATCGAGAATGACAAATGCAAGACGGGGTCGACCTACCAAAGATTTTGTTGAGGTAAATGACCAAACGAAAAGGCAAAAGTGTTGCCATTAATAGAAACATATTAATCCGAAGAATTAATGTTTACACTCGTAAAAGCTTCGAAGCAGCGGGTGAACGAAGTACTTTAAAGATACTAATAGAAATTGGAGAATGCTTTAAAGCCTTTAAAGATAAAAATATTGCATTCTCCAGCGCCTGCAGTACCAATTATGTACACCGATGAAGAAGCTCTCGCTCTGTATATTGATGGCGATTATACAAAAAATCGTACATTTTGATGCAACAAGGAGCTAAATTAAGAAATGCAAATATTTATCCTTATTACAATAAAATATTAGTGGAAAAAAGCTTTTTATTCAGACAAGAAGTGCATAACAATATCGGATATCTTTGCAGAAGTAACTCTTCAGGGTTTAGTCGACTACACAGTAAAACGTTTATTAAATGTACAAAAAGACTTGATTATACAATGTACCCAGAAGCCCAGTGAATTATTTTTAATTCACAAATGGGGAGCCGATTGAAGCGCTTCACAATCCACATACAAACAACGTTTCAGTGATGACGATACCATAATTGTAGAAAAAAGTGATTTTAACTTGTTTGCGGTTTGCTTGGTTCCACTCCGTTTATGTACCCCAAGTGGCAATATCTTTTGGCAGAATCCAAGGCCATCATCGACTGGATATTGTAGGCATCTTAATTAAATTAATTTAATTTGTAAGAAGGAAACGGAAGATCTAGTAACAGAAGAAATAGGAAAATATAAAAACACAAATTACTGCTACCTACTTATAATAACGAAGATACAGAAAGCAGCGATGATAGTGATGAATAAATAAAATAATTTTAAAAACTCATAATCTAAGAATAAACATAAGGCGTTTTTCTATTGGAAACCGTGAGTAAAGGAACTATATTGGACAATTCCTGAAAGCAGAAGTCATAGAAATACCTATAAAAGCGAAAAATCCCCACAGCTCGGCCATGGGCAAAGAAGAGAGAAGCCTTTCTGCCAATAAAGGATCATTAATGAGACCAATGGCTCTTCTTTGAATGGAATCAAGAATGCTTGAGGGTTGTGGGGGACGCCATGCCCAGATATATGAGAACAATATTCCAAGGGAGGTCAGTTTGGGACACATATAAAGTGTATAAATTAGAAGCGGAAAAAATACTTTTTGGCTCGAAAGAAATCCAAGCTTTTTTGAAGCTGCCGTGGCTATAGATACAGTGATGTTTATGCCAGTTAAGGTTACTTTCAAATGTGACGCCCGCAAGATTGAAGGTGTCCTTGCTCTGTAAAAACTTGGCCGCTCATGAAGTAGAGGATGAGTATTTGATGACTCTTTCGCGACAAGGAACATGATTGTGTGGTGGATGCATTAAAATGAACGAGTATTTTTGGCGCCTCAATCCAATATAAAATTAAGATCCTGCGAAAGAGATATCTGCATCGCTCTGCGTTTGTTTTCTAAATCAGGTTTAGTGATGGGTTTAGGAACCTGAAAACTGGAGTGAAGGGTACTATCGTCGGCGAATCCATGAATGAAATTAGTTGTGGACATAAGAAGGTCGTTGATGTGAAGAAGAAACAATGTTGGTGCCAGAACTGAGCCCTGAGGCACTCCAGCATTTACTTGGTGAAAGCTTGAAGAATGGCCGTCCACAATAACTGATATACGTCGATCAGATAGATAACTAGAGAGCCAAGTACAGAGTTTAGTTGAAAGACCATAAGAGGGAAGTTTATTAAGAAGTGCGGCATGCCAGACCTGGTCAAAAGCTTTGGATATATCAATATTGACAGGCTGGGTTAAAGCGCCGCTTCCATATATGGCGGTATACATATTCAGTGGGAGACTCATTAAAAGAAACTCCTCCTAAATATCTTTTAAAAGGGTTATTTTAATGAGGTCTACTGCACTGCTGGCCTAGATACTATAAATAAAAAAGTATATATAAAATTTTTATTTTTTTATAAAGGCTTTGAATTTGAAAACTACCGAAATGACACTTAAGTTTTTCTTTATAGACTTACGATATTTAAAAATTTCTACACATGTAAATGTCAAAGCCATAACATTGTAAAACAAGCCTAACCATAATAATGAGGCTTAGAGAATGAGCTGTCGTATTTAATAAATACTTAAGTATATTATCTAGAACAGAACTTATACATTATTAATTTTTGACTGACAGTCTATGAAGGCAGTTGCATTGTTAGCATATCTAATTGATTCTAATATTGCGAATAAAATATTTTTGTGCATAAGATATCAATAGAGAAACGACACAATAGTACCTTTATATATAAAATTATACCATGCACATTGCAAATACCAGAAATATACTTTTTATATATAGCACAAAAGTTATTGAAGTACAAAAAATTATACTAAAATATTTTAGGTGCCCATTGACCTGTAAAATACAAAAATTTAAAATATACATTACTTTTATATATTTTTTTAAATCGATATTAAGGTAACTATGTAACGTTTTTTAACGATAATGACTAAATATAGTGATATTTCATTACTCTGTGTATTATTTGTTTTTAATCTAAACTCACCTTCTTTAAATTAAGATGTATTTTATTTTTAAACTAAGTATAATTTGTTTATCTAGATTGGCATTATCCTTTAAAATCACACTTCATACATTACTTACTTTCGGAATAATATAAAATTAATTTTCTCTTCCTTATGATTATTTTTTTAACAGGGAACGAAAATCTTTTAATTTCTGCAAACCGTAAAAAGGCTAAAAAATTTTACTCTTTATAAGAGTTGATGCATGACATTTAAGTGTATTAGCAGTGCGGAAAAGTAAACCCTTGCAAATTTTCCACTTAAACAGGTTCTTAAAATGATTTATATTCTGAAGTATGATTTATTAATGGCATAGTATTCTTTTATTTGTACAAATTAGGTGTAAAATCAACGAAATATTTACTAAAAATTATTATTGTTTTAAAACATTGTTTCAAAAATCCGTATATATTAAATTTGCTTGTCAGATTTTTTAGTTTTGACAGGTGCCGGTGTCCATATTAATAAAAGATCAAAGTCATTAAAAGTCATCGCTAATTATAAAAGTGTCGTTAGTATATCTCCTCTGATCAGTATCGTCGACTTTGAATAAAAACGTTTCCCATGGAGTCTTCTGACGAGGAATTACCTGAATCCATTCTAAAAGCAGCCGAAATAGCAAATTTAGATTTGTTGCCGTGCCAAGTCGAAGCACAGGTACGAGAAAAATATAAAGCATTTACAAGCTGGTGTGGTGACAAAAAATCAAAAGTATGAAAGAAGAAGTTTTTATGGCATATTTCTTGGGAACTTGCTAAAACATGTAAGCCCAATGCTTTATGGTCAAGGCATTCCATGTTAAAAAGTGTCATTAAGATCAAAAGAACATGGATTTAAGCAAATATTTTAAAGTTACATCATTTTTGTAGAAGCAAAACGTAAGGGGTTTTGACCCAAATAGTCCAAAATTTTCTCGAAAAATAAAATAGCAAAATTTAATAATGATGCTCCAAATGATGTGTATCTAGCGATGAAGGTAAGGAATTTTCGGACTAGCTGGTGCGTGTCGTTGAGAAGAATTGATAAAAATTAGCATTGATGATATTGAACGATAAGGGGAATCTTTTAATTGTAAATATTCCAGACTACTTTGTTTCATATTGACCAAATTGAAAAGGAAAATATCTAGTTTTGTATAGAAAGTATTTTAGTTTACGAAAGCCCGAAACACCACACAGAAGATTTTTTGTTAATTACAAAAAATTGGCTTGTACTGTCCTGTGCATAGGAATAAATTCTGATGCCCCTGAAATAGCTGCCTCATTTCACGTCTTCCAAACCCAGAACTTCTACACCGGACATAGCTTTCGCCGTTCCTCAGCTATAATGTTAGCTAATTCTGGTAAAGGCATAACAAATATTAAAAGACTTTGGAGGTTGGAAGTCATCATCTGTTGCAGAAGGCTACCTAGAAAGCTCTAAGGTAATAGGATTCATTACCCATCGTCATTACTCTCATCCATTGCCCAGGGCCGTCAAGCAAGGTGCTTTAAATGTGCATAAATACGATAATTTGTTTAGTTTTCGACAACCTCGTTTTCCAAATATGAGTTTTTAGCCATGATCACGTTTTTTTAGTTACATACAGGTTGTTTCACAACTTATTCGGCTAACTTTAAGGGCTAATTCTACAATAAAAATTAAGAAAAAACTTCAAATGAAAAATATGTTTAAAACGTCATGGCTTTGAGCTTTAGGGTGTTAATTTTTTTTTAATATTGTTTTATTATCATATTTCTTTTATATCAATCCAAATATTTTAAAATCTCTAAGGGCATCTTTCTATGTGCCAAAAGATATTTTTGGCATACAAGAAAAATACCGAGTGTCGTCCATGAGATTTTTAAGGTAAAAATTTTTAATAAAAAAATGTTACTGTCTGGTCAAGCCCATGTCCACTTTAGCTAATGCTTACACAGTGAAGTATCAATAATCGTAGAAAAATGTGGTATGCAACTGCATAAGCCGTAAATTAAAGCGCGTCTGATGCGTGCGACGTAAGAAACCGTCGCTAATGCTCACAAAAATCAACAGTTAAGCCGAAAAGACGCGTGGCTAGTCAATTTGCGCTGTATAATTTAATTTTATAAAGTTACAAAAGTACGCGCTGTGCTGTGTCGCGTCGCACGCGTTGCAGTAGTCTCAATTTGCACCTTGCTTTACAGCACTCATCTGCGACTGTGTGCAAAAGCTCATACTTGTGGAAAGGAATAATACTCCGTGCTTGTCCCATAATATAGTATTTAAAAGCCCGTGAGCCGCAGACATTCTCATCTTGTAAGAGGTAAAAATTTTCAGCATGCTTCCAACAAAGTTAGAAGCGATTTTATCTTTGTTACTTGCGTACCTACGAGCAGATATTACCTATAGTCGCCAAACAGTTTTGACAGTTCCAACCCATTGGCAAAAAAACTATTTTTGTATGGCCCAATGGCTCGAGGCAGTTCAATATTTTTGTTTATAACAAAAAGTCATAGATTTGTAGGCTTTTTAAATAGGCATATCCTAAAAATAATTTGACGCATACAGAGTGTAAAAAAGTTATTACTGTGAGGGTAGTTTAAAAAAAAAAATGTTTTAGGAACATTCTGTATACATTAATATATTTTTTTAGTACATGTCTATATAAAAACTGTAAAACTCTTATATAATACGAAATAAATTAGATCATGCTCTCAGTGGCGTTTGCATTATATAGGGTAAAATGAAAAACTGTCTTGCACCCACTATTTTTGTGGGGAAATAGTGGTGAAAGACAGATTCGTCATCCTACCTATCTTATATAAGATTTTTAGTCATACCTTGTTAAATAACAAAAATATTGAACTTCGTCGGAGGGTTTGAAACTGTCAAAACAATCTTTCGACTGGGAAATATCTTGTAATAGGAGACCCAAGTAACATAAATAAAATTCGGCTTTACAAAATAAAAAAATTTATGTTCCAAGTAATTAAAATTTAGTGTCTGCCAAAGCCACTATGAGTTAAACTTTATAGTCCTTCATGACTTCAACCTATGCTGGAAGCATCTGCTGACAAACTTTTTGCTTTTACAAAATAACGAAAGACTGCCGCTTACGGGCTCTTACTCTAAAACTATTTCCTATATATGTATGTTTAAAAAGAATAAAATCTTTTGAAATTTATATAGCATGTGTAAAAATCTTGTTATAATTTTTTTGTACTTTGTTTTTACAGATATAATAACTGATTTATAATGTTACTAAACTATTAGTAACCTATTATGTATATAGTATCTTGAACGGTACAATAATAACCGAATAATAATTTTAACTTTATTGGCATAAAATTGATTTTTAATTAAAAAAAAAGCTGTTATTTATTATCTTACAAACTTGCCTTTCTTATAAGATATTCATATTTTATGTCATTATTATTGCGTACTTAACTTGGTGGATAAAAAAAATAATAGTTGTTTTTAAAATAAATGCACCAAGTTAAAACTAATTTAAAGAAATAATTATTTATATTATAAAGGAGAAAAATGCCAATTTTCTTTCGGGGATGGATCAACCAATAAAGGAAAAGACACTTTTCTTCAGGAGTGTATGTTATTTTTTCTATCACCGTTTGCGACATTTTTAAGATATACATAATTATTTTGCTGTGGTATGTAATATATAGGTAATAATAGGTAATAGGTTAAAGAAAATAATTCAATTTGCGGGTCCCTCTTTCTCGTAATCATTAAACAATAGTAAAAATATGACATTTGAATTAGTCAAATATTATAGGAACTATCGTTGTCATGACGCTATTCGTTGTTTTATAATAAATGTAAGATATGTAAACAGCTTTATTCGGTCAAACAAAAAAATCTTAACCAAATTCCTCAAAATATTTTGGAAATTGTATGGCTAGTATCAATATATTGTTTGCCAAATTAGTCTTGCGAACGACATACTCAAGCTTTGTTTAAATCCTTTATTTTATCATAAAACAGTTATTAGCATCTGGCAAAAGATTTGGTGAAGTGTAGCTTTCTATCCGGATCTTAGATCTTATTAACATTAACTATGTTTGTATATTCTGGAGTCTGTTTGTTTAGTTTTTAAAAGACATGGAAAAATATAGAAGAGAGGAGAACGCAAGCATAACACTAGAAACTGTCATAATCTGGAGAGACCAACACCCTCTAGTAACATTGGTGCTGCACTTCTCTTCTGTACAGTTCAAAAAATGTTCAATCACTTACCTTTGTACATTAAATCTCTATTAAGTTATAAAAAATTTAGGAACTCAACTTAAAAACCTACTGTTGGGCAAAATTTATTATGATGTAAGTGAATATTTTTCTGTCAGTTTTGAATTTTAAAATGTTTGTGTATTTTTGTATTTATTTTTGCTTTTGTTTTGTAGTGTATAATATTTTTTTTGTTGATTCTCAAAGGTTTATGAATTATGTGTTTTTGTGTGTTTTACTTGTAAATATTTTAATTATTAGTTTTTTCTCTTTGTCAAAAAGAACTATTTATTTTCTTGTGACAATAAAGAATATTAAGAATTTGAAATTTGAATTTAGACTTTTAGGCGTCTTCTTAAATTTTTACAATTTAAAGAGGTCAAAAGGTATAAGGTTTAATATAGTCGTCATTTAAAAGGGCTAGTAAACTTCATAACCAAAATTATTTTATTACAATTTCTAAATATCTTTTATCATTTTTAGTGTTTTAAAATTTCAAATTAATTTATCATGTATTGATATCGTAAGTATAAAAATCGATTAAAAAAGATAACACGTTAGAAAAATCACTTTTGAAGTCAGAAAAGTCCATTAACATATTTTAATGGTATGCAGAATCGGCCAGACAAATATGTAAATAGGCAATGCGTGGACAAGAAGATATTCTAAAGCAAATACCGGCATGTAAACATTTAGAATAGCGTGACTTATAGTGCTTGTTTTGTTATTGCATTACTGGCCGATATACATCAAAAATAGTTCATAAGATATACCTTGTGCTATTAAAAGCGGAGGTATTTTACATGATCAATGTTTTTCTTATTTATTTAAGTTTCGATTAAGATTATTATTAATATTGATTTTTAAAAAATCTAACTTAAATTACACTTGATCCTTTAGCGCCAACACCGTAAAAAACGTAAAAAAACAGTTGAAATTCAAACAAATAGTAGGCAATGCTCAAATGTTGATTTTTTTTGAAAATGTTTTCATAACAAATAAATATTAATAGGCAAGATATACAATATACTGCATGAGCAATGCCAAAAAAATCGGGACAAGCAGTTTTTGCACCATATTTAACTTATAGTAACTTTGGGAATAAAAAAATATTTTTAGCTGCGGATTTCGGTATGTTAAAGCCCATTTCGTCTAGATGACATAGCGCAAAATGATTTTTTGAAAATAATCAAATGTTCATGGTATACAGGGTGGTCAATGAACAGATGCAAAATTACAAAAAGTTTAGAGGTGTGTGATTCCGGTAATATTTTTTTTTCGCATTTAATTATAGGTCATTAGTAAAGTAACATCAATATCTCCAGACGTTTTTGCCAGTTTTTTGATTACAGCCCTTTAGCCCTAGAGACACTAATAAACAGAAAATGTGTCAAAACTTTGCTACCAATATCTTTAAAACGCTGTAACTTAAAAACGGCTTTACCGATTTCGACTCATGTTTTCACATTCTGAAAGTTTATTTTCTGGTTCTTTTTTATTACCTAACCACTTTATTGGTAAATGGCCATTTCTATAAAATACAGGGGTCAAACAAAAAGTAAAGATAAAATTTCACAAAATATGGCTATTGTTCGTTTTAAGCTATGACAATTGGGCTGTACGTTGTAGTTTGGTTTGAAATTTGGTCAATATGCAGCTTCGGTCAATACCTCTGAACGGTTTTTTTACTTTTTCGGTTAGTGCCTTTTTGGCCACAGATACGCTACCAGGCAGTTCCATTGTCCTAAAATGTGTTTTTGTGGATTTTTGATGTGATCTGAAATTTTAAATTAATTACTACCTAATGATTCTTTTTTCGTACAGGGTAATCAAACAAAACTGACTCTTTCATTATACAGGGTGTTTCAGATTTTAATCAGGAAAATTTAATAGACGATAGAACATGAAAAATAAAAATGTCTATATAAACATGTATGTTTTGAAGCTTCGTTCTCGAGATACAGGGTGTTAAAGTTTTGAAAAAATAGTTTTATTCATAGCTCAAAAAATCCCCTGGCCGATTTTCTTAAACTTGACAGGTTTGTTTCTCATGATAAGAGGTATCATTTAATATATTGAGATTTACCGTAATTATTGCAGTGGCGTCCCAGAGGGCAACCTAGTTAGTAAAGATGGAAAATAATGGTACCCACTGCTTTTTTATAATTTTGTAATTTTTTTTAGATTAAGCATTTAAAAATACAACTTTATTGTTTCTTGTTCACTTTTCGTATCTTGCTTTGTTTTCGAGAAAAAAAATAAAAACTAATACTTTATTGCTTGGCCCTATAGAAAAAATCAAGAAAAATACAACTTTTTGTTTTTAAATGTTTTTTAGTATTTTGCTTCGTTTTCGAGAACAAAAATAATTTAAAAAAATCCTGTTCTTTAGTGGCCTCCTAATTTGTACCATTTGTATGTGTAAAGCAACAATAATTTTGAGCTATGAATAAAAACTATTTTTTTCCAAAACTTTAACACCCTGTATCTCGAGAACGAAGCTTCAAAATATACATGTTTATATAGACTTTTTTATTTTTTCATGTTCTATCGTCTATTAAATTTTCCCAATTAAAATCTAAAACAACCTGTATAATGAAAGAGTCAGTTTTGTTTGATTACCCTGTACGATAAAAAACTATTAGGTAGTAATTAATTTAAAATTTCCAGATCACATCAAAAAATCCACAAAAGACACATTTTAGGACAATGGATCTGCCTGGTAGCGTATCTGTGGCCAAAAGGCACTAATCGAAAAAGTAAAAAAACCGTCCAGAGGTATTGACCGAAGCTGCATATTGACCAAATTTCAAACCAAACAACAACGTACAGCCCAAATGTCATAGCTTAAAACGAACAATAGCCCTATTTTGTGCAATTATATCTTTACTTTTTGTTTGACCCTGTATTTTATAGAAATGGCCATTTACCAATAAAGTGGTTAGGTAATAAAAAAGAACCAGAAAATAAACTTTCAGAATGTGAAAACATGGTCGAAATCGGTAAAGCCGTTTTTAAGTTACAGCGTTTTAAAGATATTGGTAGCAAAGTTTTGACACATTTTCTGTTTATTAGTGTCTCTGGGGCTAAAGGGCTGTAATCAAAGAACTGGCAAAAACGTCTGGAGATATTGATGTTACTTTACTAATGACCTATAATTAAATGCGAAAAAAAAATATTACCGGAATCACACACCTCTAAACTTTTTGTAATTTTGCATCTGTTCATTGACCACCCTGTATACCATGAACATTTGATTATTTTTCAAAAATCATTTTGCGCCATGTCATCTAGACGAAATGGGCTTTAACATACCGAAATCCGCAGCTAAAAATATTTTTTATTTCAAAAGTTACTACAAGTTAAATATGGTGCTAAAAACTGCTTGTCCCGATTTTTTGGCGAGCACAAAGCCATCAGGATCATTTATTAGGTTTTAAGTTTATTTAAACACTTACAAAGGGAAGTATGTGTACGTAAGTTTTAAAGGATTCACAAGAAGATGACTTTATTTTTCTTTATTTTCTTCTTACTTTCACATAAAAATAATTAAACTAAAAATATTACCAATAATAAAATTACATTATTGTTGCTCATGTTTTTTTACTTTCTTAACACTTGGTTTATAGGTGATACTAAAAATTTTGCACTTCCGTTGTCTTAATTTTAACAAACACAACGTTTCGAAGTCCTATTTTCCGTTTTCAAGTGTAAACTAATAGTAATAATAATTGGTTAACACGAAAACGGACAGAGATTGGACTGCTAGAACATTGTGTAAATAACTAAAATAAAGGCAATTGAAGTACAAAATTGTTTTTACATTTTGAAAACTTTAAGAGCCTAATGAATTAGTATTGACCGAGGTAGACCAATTTAAAGGATAAAATAATCAGAGTCTCTACCGATCACGGATTACCTGCCGCCCACCGTCAACCACGTGGAGGTGCCCTGGATTGCAAAACACATGGAACAAAATCATGTTTATGTTCTCGGATGCACTCTTTTAATTCCAATAGCAATTTTGATTACTTTCCCGCTTATGCCAACATTTTAGTCGTTTCGTGCCAAAATCATATAGGATTCACTCTTTCATTGAAAAGTGTCAAAAACCTTTCTTCGTTGCAAGCTTTACATCAAGGGTAGTGTTGCTATAAAATTCTTAGCTAAGTGTAAATAACAGTGGTTATACAATGGGTTGATCATAGGCGACCCCTCAAGATGATGAAGGAGAGTGATTTTATCCCTTTAAATTGGCCTACCTCGTGACCTGTCACTTATGCACGTATGGTGAGGTATAGATTCATGAAGTTTTGAGGTTATGATATTAGGTAAGGTTATCCAGTTTACGTTAAACTTATTAACGGTTACGTGATTAAAGGCCTACAAGACACATATGTACGAAATACAGTGATTTTGCTTGTTCGTGCAGTGTGTCTGATGTTCACTAATTTAATTTTCAACAAAACTGTGTAAGGATTTGTTTAAAAAGTGTATTAAATATATACGCCCAAACAGTGGCATAGGGCCCCCAAGCTTAGGGGGCTTCTTAGGAGTTGACAGGGGCCCCAGGCTTAGTACTGAAATACTGAAAATAAATGCGGTAAAGAATAAAGGAAAATACTTTTTTGCTCTCAAAATATTTATGGGTAGCTGGTATATAAAAATGTTTAAGTAAAGTTGGTTTTTCCTTAGATAGGGCCTTTTTTGCTCTTTATCGTTTTTCTTGTTCTTCAACATTTGCAATTATTTTGAAGATCCTAATTAACTCGATTGTCCCAGGGCCCTGCTGACCAAGCTATCTCTCAGAAAAGGCTTCTTTTTAATTACCTAAATTGTAAACCTATTTATAATTTTTAAACTTACTATTACCTAACGTGCAATATGCTTATTCTTATTTATTAGTAGCTTCGATATTTAAAAGAAAGAACGTTTTTGATACACACAGAATTATAAAGAGAAATCGCATCCTTGATAAGGTATTTCTTAAGCAGAAACTAAAACCAAGAGTTTTATTTTACATTTAGGCAATAAATGCCTTTAATACATCAAAAATATTTGTCACCCAATACCACATTTTTTCTCAATCCAAAAAAGAACAAAGACTTAATTTCCTTTGATAAAAATAATTTTTTTGATGCAGTGATATTGCCGTAGTTTCAGATATTATTACCACAACAATTTTAGTCCATGTCGTGACCCAAATACGTGATACTGAAACAAGTGTTGCACTTTGTTTAGATTTTTTATCTTATTGTATTTTTTATTGTTGTTATTTAAATCATATACCAACGCTGATTTGCATGAAATTGTTTCGTAGGGTGGTGACTCTACGCCCTAAAGCTCTACAGTGTGGCAGAAATACAAATTTTTAATACTGGATAAAAGCATTTACATGTTTATTTCACTGCTATCGAGTTCTTAATACCTCGGAAAGGCATTAATTATTATTTACTGTACCTTATGCTGAAGTTAGGGTTCGCCCAGTTTTTGCAGTCACCATCACAGCTATTTAATAAATATGTCTGATAATCTAACATTTCCTTCAAATAAGCAGATGTAGCTTTTTTGAAAGCAGTTTATACGGGTTGTAATTTAATTGATGGCCAAGAAACACAGGATATTGATTTCTTGGCCTATTTTAGAAAGAAAAGGTAATATAAATATATTTCCTATACCTGTTACCTTTTGAAGATACAAAGTGTTAAAATTTCAAAAAAAAAATGTAAATGTCCTAACTATGCTTTACCCAATTTTGTTTTAATTTGGCAATATTATTAATGACATTAAGGGGTAATTTATCGCTAACTTTATTACATTTAATGTTCAGTGGCGTCTCGAGAGGCAACTGAAGAAAATTTCAACAAAAAAACGGTACGCCACTGACTGTGTAAATGTGTGTAAAATATTTGTGCTTTTGTTAGATTGAGCAAATAAAAATACTGCTTTAATATATCCTAATTTTTTATCCATATCTTGTTTATTTTTAGTGAAAAAAAAAAGGAATTTACCTAATTTCTTATTTTGAGACCCTAAAGAGAAATTTTTTTCTTTTAAAATTCGGTTTTATAATTTTAATTAGCACATATGTAACAGAAATAACTAAATACTTATTTCAAATTGAGTCTATATTCACTTTTATTAGCTTGGGTTGTATCTATCTATCTATCTATCTATCTATCTATGTAACGGAATCTTTGAGCCTAATTTTTACCAACTCCCAGCGATTCAATTTCTTTGAAACTTTGCACACGTATCAAGGACCGATGACAATGCAATAATTTAAAAACAGTATCCCGTTATCCTGATTAGGACCGCCAGGATAAATAAATTCCTTTACAGATCCTCTGTGTCCTAATACTACTCTTGACAAAATGGCGAAGGAATTTTTAGTGAATAAACTGGAGCATTTTACATACATACATACATTGATATATCGAACTAAAAATGAAAAATAAATAATAGTTTAAAAAACTAAAAAACACGCTTTTATATGCAACCGAACTAAAAATTAGAAAATAATTTTTCATTACAAAGAGTTTGTCACTTCAGAATAAAAGCGTGGGGTGCTTAATATATTAAATGTTATAATTATTCTATTTGCAAATATCTATGAGGGAAAAGTTATGAAAAAATAGTAAAATGCACCCCACGCTTTTTACTCTGAAGTGACAAACTCTTTGTAATGAAAAATTATTTTCTAATTTTTAGTTCGGTTGCACAAAAAACAAAATTTTTGGGTTTTACATATTGACGAATTTCTAGATTGGTCAAGTCAGATTGAAAATCTTTCTGCAAAACTTAATAGGGTCTGCTATTGTTTGCGTATAGTCTCAAATATATTAATGAATATGCATTAAGAACATTGTATTTTGCGAACTTTGAGTCTCTGTTGAGATATGGAATTATTTTTGGGGGCTAATTCAAGCATTCAGCATATTTTTGTTATACAGAAGCGATTAATACGAGCAATATATAAGATGCCTTTCTTAGAGTCATGTCGAAATGTGTTTAAATCAAAGGGAATACTAACAATTTATGGGCTTTATATTTTCAGAAAATATTATGTTTTTTTATAAAAACAAGGAAAGATTTGATACTAGTAGCAATCATACATATAATACCCGAAGATTTGATGTAAACTACCCTAGACATAGACTGGCATTGTTTGAGAAGAGTCCGTACTATATGGGGATAAAGTTATACAATAAATTAAGCAGAGAAATAAAAAATTCTGTGAATGAAAAAATTTTTAAAAGAAAAGTAAAGACATTGCTTATAAACTTGGAACCGTATAGTATTAATGACTTTTTAGATATGTAAGTTGTAATTATGGTTGTGTATATTTCTTCAATGCGATTTTTTGTGTAAAATAATTGACGTCATTTCATTTCATGTTTATTTGTATATTTTTATAAGTAAATG
>JACEGR010010962.1:0-16772 GCA_014170235.1 Listronotus bonariensis | reverse complement strand
TTATGGAACAAACTATATCTAATACAAAACGCTATAATACTAAGTTGAGAAATGCAGCCATAACTGATATAATCTCTGCTCTTTATTGGTCTAAAAGTTTTATTTTGCTTGATTTTGTACATTGTATGCAAATGTGCTTACACAAATAAATAATAATATTTTTTTTCTTTGGAGGTTATCATCTTTCCTATTAGCAATATATGTTTTGTCTATTAAATTGTAAAAAAAATGAAAAAACAAATTAAATTAAAAAATATATATACTACTAAAACAATAATGGCTGTACAATCTTAATACCAGCTTTATTTGATCTCAGTCCAGATTGTGTTCAGTAAATTTTAAATTAAAGCTATTAGTTATCTTTTTAACTAATATTTACAAATAAACTAAATAAGAAATATGAAGTACCACTTAGTCTAGACAAAATTATGTGTCTGTGTATATATATTACGCCAACCCTTGTAAGCAGTACCTAATGAAGGCCAGTCACAAGCCCAGTTTTATTATACAAATAAGTGTGGGTAAGGCTAAATTAGGTATTAACAAAGCTATCCAGCAACATTGCTAAGTATATTTATTTCGGTTTTAACAAAATGCACCCTTTTAAAAGTCTTATTTTTGCAATGTGCAGATTATTGTTGTTTAAACTAAAATATAGTTTTTATTAGTGTTTATTATTTTTAAGGTGTTAAATTAAATTTAATAGGTTTATATTTAAAATTTACCCATTCTTCAAAACTTATTTTGAGCCAAAGTATCTTAATTTTTATGAATAAATTATACAAACTTAGGCTTTCAGACCACTGATAAGATAGGAACCCAAATTTGCATAGAACCAGTTCTTACCGTAATAAACAGAAAAAACCGCTGTAGGAATCAATAAATATTCCTTTTTTATTTTTAAGAGTTAAAATAATTTTAAATGTGTACTTGTGAAAAGAAGTCGACAATGTGGATAATGTTTTGTTAATCGTTTAAGGTGGTAACTTTTGTAATTTTATTAAAATTTTTAGAAAACTCATTACTTAGCAGTTAGTTAAGCTATTGTCAGCTTTCAAGGTAGTAACGTTTTAGGAGTAGAAAAATCTTTTAGTAGTAGTAATAATCTTTTTAGGCTTTTCTTTACAACATAATTACTCAATTATATTTTTATTTTGATATACATACAATGTGTCTACGTAAGTTGGTACTACTTTATTATGATTAATTTTAGGAAAAAGTTGTTATTCTTTATAAAAAGTTCTGCATTTCTGTAAATCCTAAACGGCAACCATCAGATATAAAATTTTATTAGTCATCTACGAAGTTGGATAAAAAATGTGATATTAGGAGTAAAGTAAAAAAAAACAGTTGCAGTAAGGCTGGATTACTTTTTAAAAACTTTTGTTAATATTGTAAATATCGTATAGCTTTGTTGCCGTATTTTTATTTTCTGTGTCCTTGTAATTGCAATGAAGTCAGTTTTTAGAGATCAATCAATCCTTTATTTTATGAAATATACATTTTTAAGGGGAAATATTGAATTTTAAGACTGTGAAAAAATATACATGATGTTTTATTTAAAATATCAAAGTTATATCGGAAAATCGGCCATTTGGTTTTTGTCTTAACATAATGTCACAACCAAATGGCGCGGATAAGATAAAAAAGTTTGGCTTATTGCGAAAACAAAATCTTAATAACTTTTTTGTTCCAAGGTTATTCGCAATCAAAATGCGTAAAAATATAGTCGAGCATCCTGTATCATGATGATATCATTTTTTAAAAGCAGCAAAAAAGTCTCTATAACCATTATTCATAGAGCTCTTCGAAAGCCTTCACAACAGTAATACCACATTTTCTTCTGTTCTAAATATGGCGTTACTAAATCTTTTATTATTTCAAAGGCTAAGTCATATAAAGTGAGGTTAGAAGAAAAACCGGCAAATGCTGCAAATGGTAACATTGCTAACAGTTTATATCCTAAAACAGATGTTAAAACGATGGCGGATTGCGGAATTATTTTTTTTGTAAATGATTGGAAATTTAGTGATCGATAAAATTCTATTATTGCTTCTTAATTGGTCGATTATAATTTTAGATTATCGAAGATTAGATGTGAGAGATACATTATTTACGAGGGCCGGTAAAAAGAATTCACAAGTAATAGATGCTGTAAAACAACTGCGTGAGGAGCTATAAAATTTTTATCGTACAATGTTTTTGTGAATTATAATTTAATAATATTTTGTTTAGTGGGGGAAAAGTGACATTTTTATGGTGCTATTAAAAATTACGATTTTATTTCAAACGTTCGTGAATATTTTTATTTGAAGGTGGGTATGCATCCATTTTTTTCCATTGCTACTTATTATTAATTATTTTTTTTTATATTGCCACCAACAAGCTTTAAAAATTAACGTAATTTATGCAACATTTATTTTATACTTATACGTATTAAAATACAGCATTTAATTAAATTAAACGCCCCTATCATCTTTATTATGGTCTGTCATAAAAAATGGATGCATACTTTTTTATTTTTTTCGCTCTTTCGGGGTCATCCCACCCAGGCCCGACGACCGCCCCCTAGGTGGTGCACTGCAGCCTGAAGGCTTATTGTACCTTGACCCCTACTCCTTCCCATTCACACACCATTCATTCCATAACTTGATGGTTGTTGCTCGGTCCGTTCGTTCACCCCCGAGCAGAACACCGCGTGCCGTTGTCCAAAACCGACAACGCCGGTCACCCATCCAGTTATGGGCGCGCACTTCACTGCTTAACTCCGGAGATCGACGCTGCCGATACAACCGGAGCAGCCACAAGCGCGCCTGGATGCATACTTACCTGCGACCGAAAATTTACCCAAACATTTGGGATATAATAGAAGTTTTTTAGTCAAGAAATAGTGAATGATGTTTTTCGATTCGAAACGCCGCATAAATGTAAACTGGAATATGTCGTTGGGTTTGGATTTAAAATACAAGTTTATTGAGTTTAAAACCAAGTATTTCGCCTTTTAAAAAAATAAAAACAAAGTTGACGATGGCGACTAAAAGCCGAAAAGCCGGATCTTAAATTTATTGAGATGATTTTATAAAACCGAAAAAGGGTCAATAATAATGTCACATTTGTTTTAAAAACAAAAACTGTTTCGCAAAATTTTGGTTTCTCTCCGGATAATTCCGAAACGGCTGCACATTTTTTAATTTTTTAAAACGAAATATTGTTAAGTTCAAAAATTTGCAACTTTGCCCCGATTTAACCAACCCTGTATCTCCTACCGTTTCCGAGTGGCCCTAGAATTTGTAACAGCCTGTATAGAGGATATAAATAACTTTACAATACGATTTATTTAAAAAAATAACTTAAATATTTAAAAAGTTTTACAAATAGCTTTATGATAATATAAAAGGTCTAAGAATTCTTAAAGGTTCTGAAAATAATATCAAAACATACTTTTTCTGTTTAAAATAGTCATGCGAATAATTGTTAATTGTTGTATATTTAATATTTGTTAATATATGTTCAGTTGTTTTTTAATATAAATATTTTAAACTTTCATAATGAAGTACACAATTTTTGAATAAACATTTTTTTTTTACACAATCTATATGACCAGGGATAGAAATGTTTTACTTTCGTTGGGTAACCCTGTACATGATTCGTTCTATTATCTATAAAAAATAAACACATTAACTTTGTTGTAATAATTATTAAAATTATTAATAATGGTAATTAAATATTTTATTAATAATCAATCCAGATACGATAACAATATTACTGGTAATAATTTATAATTTGAAACTTATAAATCCTAAGATTATTTATAAATTATACTGCTTCCATTTGGTTTTTGAATAAATTTGAATACCAAATTTTAAGATTAGTATAATTCTTGGTTTCGATATGGAAATTGATATTTTGGAAAGAGTTATAATTAATTTTATTTGAGATGAAAAGATTAAAAGAGCCTGAATCGAAACTTTAACAAATAGCTGTAATTTTTGTTGTGTTTATATGTGTGTCTAGGATAGTATACAGGGTGTCCGCTAATTAATGGTACACAAAAAAATGGATTTAACCAATAATACCTATATCAGAAAGTAGATAAAAAGACAGATACAGGGTGTCAAAGTAAAAAAATATATTTTTAATTTACATAATTTGACAATCCCGTTTTGAATATTTCAATAATACTTCGTAGCTAGGACATAGGCTATTCAGATATGAATTTTTTTGTGTAAAATAAAAACCAATGTTTTAATGTATTCTTCCATATAGTTTTAACACACAGATTTAAAATTACCGAGCTTTAAAACGTGTACATTAATTTTTTGTTTTTTTAATCTTTTGACAATCCACGAAGGCTAAAAACCTAAATATTAACGTTCAAACAAGGTAAGAGGGAGTTTTTTGACAAGGGACTTGGTTGGTTGATTGGTTTTACCACCCTTTCGGGGTCATCCCACCCAGGTTTCGACTGTCGCTCCCCTAGGTGGTGCACTTGGTCGATTTCGCCCAAGCAGAACACCGCATGCCCGGTCAGCCATCCAAGTTATGGTCGCGATCCCCGCTGCTTTACTCCGGTGATCGACAAGGCCGACCCGCGGGAGCAAGCCACAAGCGCGACAAAACAAGGGACTTTATTACTTGAAAATTTGGGGGAAAGAAAGTCTATCGCGAGCAGCAGCTTCCACATTTTAGACATTTTAGGGATAAAAGAACGAACAAAGTGGGAAGTTCTGGGCCTATCCAGTTGGACTGTATAGGGATGCATACGTGTGGCACCACTAGTTTCTCTGTGAGATAAACTAGAACGATTTACAGTTATATTTGGATTGTTAGGAGACACCTCTTTTAAAAACAAATAAGTGGTTTAGATTAAAAAAATTATGGAACCTAATACAGTACTGACGGGTTTTGCCCTACTTACTAAATAAAACCATTTATTTTAAGATAGGAGCTTGAAGATACCAGAAGACGTATTTTAAAACATAAAAAATATAGATATTCTTAGATTAGCGCCCCCTATTTAAATAAAGGTCCAGTTATACGTGCGGACAACCTCATTGAAATTCAAATCGAGATTCATGATTTGAGATGACCTAATTTGTTACGAATTTATTTTTCTTCTTAAGTCCAATAAGACTGTATGGGATAAATTATGATTATTTTCTGATTTTTACTTTTATGAATGCACATGGTTAGAGATCCCTGGACTATTTTCACAAGTCATTACTAATTTTTCGTGAGTTCATTTTGACAAGACGCCCAACTTTTTTCTTACAACAATTTTCGTTGTTGGTAGCAGAGATTACGTATGTTGATTTTATGATTAATAAGAAACCAGGATGATGTACCTCGCAATTTGTAGGACAATGTGGGTGTTAAATCATATAAATATTATCAAATCAACAGAAAAAATATCAGCTGGTTGGTGGTTATTTTTCACGACATCGTTAACCATATTTTTTGGTTTATTTATTTAATTATCTTGAAAATAAACAGAAAAATATCCTGTTAGTAACAAATTTTTAATATTCGTTAAATCAACACACTTAATTCCTGCTACCCCTGTAAGCTACCCCCAACGAATATTGCTGTAAGGAAAAAGTTGGGCTTCTCGTCAAAATGAAGCTACTCACGAAAAATTAGTTTGTTAGTAATGACTTGTAAAAATGGTCCAGGCATCCCTAACTAACAAAAATGACTGGTGGTAACTAAAATGAGAAAAACAAATTTATGAATAAACAAAAATATGTATAACAATAATTATCTTGACATATATCTAAATTAAACCCATAAATGCTTGATTTAAAAATTTTTATTTAAGTTGCAATATATTGCACTTCTGCAATATGGGAAACTCGAAAACTAAAGTGACGTCGTTCTAAATCCAACATGGCGGAACACCTAAGAAGGCGGACTAGTCATTTTAAATGCATTTCTACAATGTGGGTATCAAATGAAGGGGTTTGCTGAGAGTACCTCAAAAATAAAGTGACAACATTCCAATATCTCGGACCAAGTTTTTATGCTCTTATACCATATAAGTATCGAGTAAAAGGAGTCCTCGAAGCAAATGCCTAATTGTGTTTCAGCTAGAGTATTTAAAATTAACCGGCAAAATACCTTGCAACAATAATGCGTTAAATAAGATAAACAGACTTGTTTAGCGATAACTAAAATTCAAAAATAAATTAGAAATACAGACCCATTTTTAAAACAAGCTTACTAAAAAGAATAAAATAAACTTTTCTTTAATACTTTTACTATTTAGCATTTAAATAAAAGCTTGTTTTAAAAATAGTTTTTTTTATTTATTTATTTATTTATTTTATTATGTAAAAGAGTTAGGCACATTCCTTGTCATCCCCTGGTAGGATTTATTAGTTAATATTTATCTGTAAATCGTTCAAGTTCCTCTGTACTATTTTCTATCTAGTAATAGGCAATTTTCTTACAAATAGTCTACATTTATTTCCTAATGATATACCAATCGTAATAATGGCTCGTAATATTTAGTAATCGAAGTTCAAACAAATGTTTCGTAGTAAATCTCAAATAATTGACTGAAAAACCTTGAGTAAAATATTTTACCCCTTTTTTAGATTTTAACTATCAAATGTTCATGGCGTGAAATGTGAATAAAATAGTAAATTTATTTATATTTTTATTATTATATTATATATTTATTTGTATTTACTAAACTGTTTGATGCCTTTTTTACACTTTAAATTAGTATTTTGTGTCATTTCCAACTAGAATTTATGCAATGTATCAGTTAACGCGTCATCAACTAAACCAAAAGATCAAGATACCATATACGTCATTACTTCTTTTAGGAGGAAAAAAATTAAACCGTTGTATTTAGTGCGAAATTTAATAAAATGCTTGAAAAGTCTAGCAGAGAGCTTTCGGTTCAACCATCATCAGTGTTACTTGTCATCAAACAGAAGTCATACCTTTGTTTAAAAACATTCATTTTCCCAAGACCACATATGAAAATGACATAAAACGCACCTCCTCGATCCTTTAGAAAACAATAATATCACACGCGTGTTGAGAATCTACTTTTCAACACTAGTGTTGAAAAGTACATATGACAGATACTTAATTTCCGTTAAAAGATATTTACAGTATATTTTTAACAAACTAAAGGTTGTGACTTACCAGTGCTAAACACACATTATCTTTTTTTCAAATTATATTCATTTTAATTTTATGTTTAAGGGTTTATTAGATTTATTTTTAGACATTATTTTATAGCAAATACTTTTAATAATTTTAGGCAACCCATTAAACAATGGAAATGTCTAAAGCTTTAAATGCCAAAGTAGAGATCTCGACTAGTAAAATTTTAACCTAACCACAAAATGCCAGGCGATTGTTTTTCTAAATAAATCATACCTTGTTAGAAAAAGGCTAATATCTGGTAAAAAAAGAAATTGCCATTAAATTAGAGTTGAAATTTAATTTAATCCATTTGGGACTGTAAGTGTTGTTTAGTGATAAGGTGTTTTTACGCAATTTAAAACTTAATTAAAGAAATTACAGTGCATACAGTTTTGTAGGAAACTAAAATAAAAATACTAAATACTTACATGCTTTTACATACAATTAAAGGTAATATCTTTATTTGGATTTTATGGCTTTGACATTGATTCACGTCTAAGCTTTTGTCAGATTATCTTGTCTGTGTTTAAACTAATGATATAAAAAAACTAACTTAGGATTTTGGAATATAAATATTTTTTGGTCGTAGGAAAAATATTGTACATGACTCGTGCCAAAAGTGATTTTCACGCTCGTGGTATTGTGGAACTCGGCTATCGCCTCGTGCGACAGCATTCCCACTCGTGTGAAATATATGACTTTCGACACTTGTTATGTAATATACCATTACATTACAAATAAACAAATGACATATTAAAATTTGTTTAAAATATATCACGTTACTTAGAACTTAAAAATGGTCAGAAGATGCAGTGCTCTCGGCAGAATTTTTTTGAATTTTAACACTTCAGTTTTAAGGGATATATTTTAAACATATTTTAATAAGTGATTTGTTTATTTGTAATGTATTAATACCGTTATTTAAAATAATAAAATCTTTAAGACTGATTGATGTTTAAACTGGATGTGTCTTGGGCTAATATCTATGACACACGTCTATAATACCATCTATATAACCGGTAACAACGGTAAATAAATATATATATATATATATATATATATATATATATATATATATATATATATTTACCGTTGTTTTATATATATATATATATATATATATATATATATATATATATATATATATATATATATATATATATATATACTATATATATATATATATATATATATATATAGAGTTTTTAAATTCTTGGGCATAGAGGCTCCTAAATGACAAAAGAAAAGAAAACAAATATATATAGTGAGTCGTTTCTACCAGGTTATATATTTGTTTTCTTTTCTTTTTTGTCATTTAAGAACCTCTATGCCTAAGAATTTAAAACTCTATATATATATATATATATATATATATATATATATATATATATTTATATATATAAATATGTTTCTATATTTACAAGTAAGCATAACTTCTTATTGTACAACCATCCAATTATTATTAATATAAATATGTCAGCTATACAAATTAATACATCCCATTAAATAAAACAGGATATTTATATTTCAATAGTAATGTGTTTAATTAAGACACATTTAAATACAAACGTCTTTCGGTAACCAAAATGATTTGCAGCAAATATTGATTCAAGCAGCTGGAAACAAATTCAAAAACATATCGAAAACAACTTAAAACCGGTCGTCACCCAGGGCTTAGCAATTGAAAATATGGCCACGAGATAAAGTCAATTTGCTATGGCCGTAATTGTGGTAAAATATGAGTTTGTTGATGCGAGCCAACATGGTCGTGGCTTCCATGTGAAAATAGTTTATGTAATGCTGTAATGTTCTTGTTCTGCATAATTATTAAAATAAGTTAATTATTAAATTAATTTTGATATATGGTTGGGGAAAGTCCATACTGGGTTGTGAGTGTCATATATAGCTGTGTAATATCTCACATGGGTAGCAGATTTATTCCCAAACTAATATTGTGTAAAAACATATTGGGAATATATAAGAGTGGGATTTCAAGTAAGGAAAATTAGTATTGAGAAGTTTTATACCAAGTATTAAGGCGCGAAACTTTTGCGATGCGAATTTTCTGTTTCGGTAAAATTTGCAGGCGGAGCGGTAGCGGTCAAGACTTCCCCACATTGCCGCGAAAACCAAAAACTAATCCGCGACTGTTTGCCATACAAATATGAACATCAAAGACTCAACAAACTCAATTTTTTTAATCATCACCCTATATATTATAATCTTCAATAGTTTTTGAAATATGACCACTTAAATTACTGATCTCGATGGATTGCCAATGTTATTACCTGCGCGAAACAAAATTTAAATTTTATGGGCAAAAAAGGGGTTTGTACCGCAAGCAAATCGAGGGTGAACGCTCCTGGCGCCAAACAGACTATTCGCATTATCGGAAAGAATTTGTCGATGCCGTCCTGGTTTTCATTCGAAGTACACAAAAAAATGACTTTAGTATAAGATCAAAAAAATTAGTCATTTCATAGCAATGTACAAGAAAAAAAAGGCATTATTTAAATTTCTTTTTAAAAGCCGCTATTTTTTTTGAATCGTAAGTATTTTATTTTTATTTTCTTTGTATGAAATTAAGATGGGCTTTTTTATTCAATAAAGTACCGTTTTAGTCCTATTCAAATCCGGTTTTGACAAATTATACTCGCTGAGAATTTTATTTCGAATCACTCACAATTTTTATGATTTTTCAGGTACAATAGAAACATTATTAGTATACAAATTGCGATATAATTGATCCTAATTTGAAGGATAATTTAAATAAATAATTGCAGAATGAATTACGTTTATAAATGGAAAATCAACGAATGTTGTTAATTTGGACGTTTATGTCGAGTGGAATTAATAACTTGATTGATTTATTAATGAATTCAAATCATAAAAAAATATTTAGTTATTTCTCTTTAATTAACACAGAGTAATTAAATTATAGGTTTCTACTTAATATAATATACGTATAAAACTTCTTAATTGGATCGAATTATAAGCAACAAATTTAAAAAAATATAACACGTATAAGAGCAGAAAATATATTCTTGATTGATTTTCCAAGTTAAAAATCAAACTTACCTTATTTTTATTATATTCCCCCTTCTTTTTGCACACGATTTTTGATTTAGGTCCAAAGTTGCACACAATATTTATTATACACCCTTATTTATTTTACACAATATTTATATTAAATTGTCAAGCTTCAACCTTCAAACGTTGCAACCATGACATACAGTACCTCCAAAGGCTACTACAAATGAAAATCTGGAAAGTAAAGCTTTGCAATTTAATGGGAAAAAGGTGTAAAATAAATAGAAAAATGGTGTAAATCAAACATTGCATGCCAATTTAAATTTAAATCAAGAAGACTTTTTTATCTTTGGACAAACCACGATGGCTAAAAGCCCTAATACTAACGTACCGTGGGTGTCTTAAGTGAGGTAAGAGGGAGTTTGTTGACACGGGACTTAAATACTGGAATATTTGGGGGCAAAGGAAAGACCTCCGCGGGCAGCAGGTTCCACATTCTAGGAACTCTAGGGATAAAAAAACGAAGAAAGTTCGGGGCCTGTCTAGTTGGACCGTATAGGGGATACATACGCGCGGCACCACGAGTTTTTCTGTTGGAAACCGTGAGTGGAGGAACTATACTGGACAATTCTTCAGAGCAGAAGCCAAGGAAGTATCTATAAAAAGCGATAAATCCCCCACAGCCCCGATGGGCAAGAGAGGGAAGCCTTTCTGTAAGTGAAGGATCATTAATGAGACGAATAACTCTTCTTTGAATGGAATCAAGAATGCTTAGGGTTGTAGGGGACGCCATGCCTCAGATATGAGAACAATATTCCAAGTGAGGTCGGATTTGGGACAGATATAAAGTGTATAAATTAGAAGGGAAAAATTCCTTTTGGCTCGAAAGAGAAATTCAAGCTTTTTGAAGCTGCCGTGGCTATAGATATAATGTGTTTATGCCAGTTAAGGTTACTTTTAAAAGTGAGGATGAGTTTTTGATGACTCTTTTCGCGACAAAGATTATGATTGTGTTTTGGATGCATTAAAATGGACGAGATTTTCGGCGCCCCAATCCAATATGAGGTTAGTTTGATTTTTAGCTTTAATGATGGGTATATTGAGAATAAAACGTTTTTAAAAAACACAGTATGCCAAATTTCGTCAAAATCAGATTTGCTGCACTTTCTAAACACTACACAAGTGTAGAGTAAAAAAATGTTGTTCTATTTTATTAAAAAATATAGAAAGTGTTGCAAAATGTGGGATTTCTCTATAATATTTGATCAAATTCACAAAAATAAAAAGGGAGTTTAATAATGATAACAATAATCATACGCCTCAATGTTTTTCCTTAGTTTTCTGAAGTTTCTTTAGCAATTTTCTCAAGAACTGAAAAGTGGTGACGCTGACCAGCGGTATATGTTTTTGATCTATTTTTATGCCCTAAATACGAACAGAGTTGGGTCGAATACTGAAAATCGGTATACGAATACGAATACCGGAAAAAAGTATTCGAATACCGAATATTTGAATACTTGGAAGAAAAAAGTATACGAATACTCGATATTCACGAACACCTGGAATCGGTATTCGAATACTGAAAAAAGATTCAAATACCAGAAAAGAACAAAACCAACCAATAATTAAAAATTTGAAAATCAAAAAAAAATAATAAATAGACTTTACCTTATTTTTCCCGACTTTTGTCCCCTTTTGGTATTCTACTCATTACAATTTTGGTATTCGAATACTGCTTACACATTCCGGTATTACTCAAAATAAGTATTCGTTGAATACTTCAAAACTATTCGAACACAGAATCCCGAATACTAACCAAAAAGTACTCTGCCGAATACCGAATACCAAACACACAAATGTATTCGAATACCGGCAAAATGTATTCTGAATACTATTCAGAATACTGAGTATTCGAATACGACCCAACTCTGAATACGAATCCGTGCTCATTGTTGCTCCAGCATCTACCAATTTTCAAAGAATTGCAGAAAATCCTAAAATTGCGTTTTTTTTCGGTTTTTCAAGGTTAAAGAAAAATTGTATCAACGAAAAGAAATAGGGGTAGATTGTAATTTTTTGGTTCACTTTTACTACCTAAATCCAGTTTACAAAGACGACGGGTAACATACAACAACATAACTACTTGCACATGTTTCTAACAGTAATATTTAGTATTTATCGTGCACAGGAAGACTTTAAAGTCGGTACAAGCTCGAATCAAGATGTAGGTACTTACAGTAAAATCATGCTTATGCGACTTTATATAATTCCGTCGTACCGACCGCATGTAAAATATCGTTTTTTCATCGAAAAACTTATTGTCGGTACCAAGTCGCTACGGATATCTTTACAGTCGGCCAGTCTGAGGACTTAGTCGTGATGTTGGGATGCCCGATAACACTTAGAATTGCATCTAAAGACTTAAAATTATACCGGAATCGAATGTGAATTGTTTGGTGAATTTGTGAAATTTTCTGCCTTCCATTGTAGGCAAAATTGCGTCGCAATCTAGTAAAGTTCGCCGTTACTGATCACCAAGTTATCTTTAAGCTTTAAGTCGTAGTATACGGTAAAGCACTGTCAACATTTTATTCCGTAGAATTCAATAATCTAATCAGAAAAACGTTTGAAACAAAAACAAAAGAACTACAGCACGAGTGACGTATTTTTAAATGGAATACCCTGTATAATTATACAGGGTGATTCAAAAATCGGTCACGAAACTTAAGGGGCTGATTCTACTTGACAAAATAAGGGTAGAGCTTTATATATATTTTTTTCAAAATGTCATTCGCTTTCTAGTTACAAGCCGTCAAAGTTCAATTTTTATTTTGGTTTTTTCGCCATATTGCATTTATTTTTTTAACCAATCCAGTTGATATTTGGCACACAAATCGAGCTTTGCAGATTCTAAAATTTTAAGACAAAAAGTACTGTTTTTAAATACCGCCAGAGGACACTTTACCTAAAACTTAAAGTTTATTTACATCATAACTTTTTATTATGACAGATATCGTAAAGCTGGGGGCGCCATTTATAGACAATCAAAAACTTAAAGAATAAGGTACTCTTTATTAAAGTCGATAAACCTTACCGTTTAGGCACCAATAGACATCAAAGTTTTAAATAAAGAGTAGGTACCTTATTTTTAAGTTTTTGATTGTCTATAAATGGCGCCCCCAGCTTTGCGATATCTGTCAAAATAAAAAAGTTATGATGTAAATAAATTTTAGAAGTTTAGTGCAAAAAAAGAAGAATTTTCCTCTGTTGTTAAAAAAGTACTTTTTGTCTTAAGATTTCAGAATCTGCAAAGCTCAATCGTGGCAAAGCTTATCAAACCGAGTTCAAAAACTCAAAATTGATAATGACGAGAAAGAGCAAAGTCAAAGAGTGAGGAGCACCGACAAATACTCGAAAGCGAAAGGCTCGACATTTTGAAAAAATATAAGCTACCATATTTTGTCAGTAAGTAACACCTGAGTTTAATGAATCGTTTAAATCACCCTGTATGGTTATACGGGACATTCCGGCTAAAAAAATAAACTCGTATTATTCAATTTACTTTGTTTTTGTTTCAGAGCCGTTTTTCTGTTGAACCAATTCTACGGAGAAAAATTGTTGACAGTCTTTTTACTCGGCTGCTCTACGACTTCAAAGCAAAGATAACAGTGATCGTAACGGCAGGCTACTAGTTGCTACGTGGAAGGCCGAAAAAGTTTCTGGAATTCACTGGAAGCAATTGCATTCATTCGGCCCAGATGCAATTCTGTGTTATCAGCGTCCCAACATCTGCGACTGGGAATCTACAGAGACCTCAAGCCGACATCTGGCCCCGACGATGATTTTCGATGAAAAAAGCGATATTCCCGCGATGATTGAAACGATTCTCACAAGAATGCATAACAACAGACACACAATGGCGCCCGCCTACGCATCGATTCGACTTTATTTTCGACCCGAAAACCACTGTGCGATATTAGTATTACTGTTAGAAAACATTTGCAAGCAATTGCTGTTGTTGTATATTACCCGTAAGTCTTTGCAAGCAGTTTAATGGTCAAAAGTGAACAAAGTACAATCTACCTATTTCTTTTCGTTGACATTTTCTTTAACATGAAAACCAGCACAATTTTAAGTTTTCTGGTCTTTAAAGTTGGTGAATGCTGGAGCAACAACGAAAGCACGGATCTCAGGGACCCAGGTCGTATTCGAGTACTCGGTATTCTGAATAATTATTCAGAATGCATTTTGCCGACCATTCAGGCTGCATTTTGTGTGTTCAGTATTCGGCTCATTCAGTATTTTGATTGTCTTCAGGTTCTAACCTGTTTCGAACTGGACACGAAGTATTCAACGAATACTTATTTTATTGTGAATGTTAACATTCGAATGCCAAATTGCCAATGACAAGTATACAAAGAGACAAAAGTCATGGGAAAAATGGTGAGTCTATTTGACGTATTTTTTTGATTTTCAAATTTTTGGGTTGGTTTGTTCTTTTCGTATTTAATATCTTTTTCGGTATGTTCGATGCCGTTACGGCGTCGATTTTCGACATTCGTGCATATTTCCAGTATTCAACATGTTCGACGTTCCTGCTTTTTCGATATTCTACCGACACCAGCCGACCGACGAGACGCCAAAAATAGATCAAAAACACCGCTGGTCAGCGTCACCCTTTGTGGCGGAAGGCTGAGAAGAAACTTTCGAAACTGGGAAGCTGTGGCGTATGATTATTGTTAATGTTATTGAAACTCTTTTATTTTTTGTGAATTTGATCAAATGTGCTGAAATCCCACATTTTACGAAGCACTTTCATATTTTAATAGATAGAACAACATTTACCTCTGCTGTCTGTGTTTGAAAGTGCGGCAAATGTTTTGACGGAAATTTGGCATGCCTGTATGTTTTTAAAGGCGTTTATTCTCAATATACCATCATTAAGCAAAACCAAACTAACTCCGCGGAGCCAGGGCACCAGCGTCTGGGTCGGCTGTCATCAAGCAATCTTTGTGCGAAAGGATCGTGTAAAACTAATATATGTATAACTGGCATAAACTATTATATCTATAACCACCAGCACTTTCAAAAAAGCTTCGTTCTACCCGAAAAAAGAATTTAAAAGCACAATTATATTCTGTGCAGTCCCGACCTCACTGGAATATTGTTCACCATATCGGGCATGTATCTCAGCATGTTCGGGTTCATTCGAAAAGAGTTGTTAAGTATCTCTTTAATGATCGCTGCTTACGAGGCTTCCTCATCGGGCTTTGTCAGAGAGGATTTTAATCTTGAATCAGCACAAACGACTCTTTCAGCTGCTGGGTCGGTATAATTCCTCCGCTCCTGTTTAACTTAAATGATTATCATCACTACTTTCTGATGTGGAGAGCCACAGGCTTTCTTTCATTTTTATCTAGAGTCACAGATGTGAACCTTGCCCGCAGATCTTTCTTGCCCCAAATATTCCGGTATTTAAGTCGTGATGAAACTCCCTCTTACTCACTTAAGATACACCCGCATTACACAGGCTTTTGGCCTGTTTATCAAGATAAAAAAATGTCTTGTTGGTAATTGATGCAACATTTGTTACACCATTTTCTATTTATTTTACACTGGCACCGCATTAGAAATTACGAAGCTTTACTTTTTGAATTTTCATTTGAAATATGTCATGTTTACAACAGTGAAAGGACAACATTTGAGTAATATAAATATTATTGAATAAACAAAGGGTGTGCTCAATGGCTGTTGTGTGCAACGACCATCAAATCGTGTATTAAAGGAATACAATAAAGAAATAGGTAGTTTGATTTTTAACTTGAAGTAATCAGGAAACCTCTGCTTTCTTATACGTGTTATATTTTTAAAATTTGTTATAATTCGATCCCAGTAAAGTTTTGCTCGTATATTATATTAAAGAAGTAAACCTATATTTAATTACTCTGTGTTAGTAAAGAAGTAACTAAATATTTTTATGATTTTAATTACGATAATAAATCAATCGAGATGTAATTCCATCATTTATAAACGTCCAGAGTAACAGCATTCGTTGATTTTCCATTATAAACAATATTCATTCTGCAATTATTTACACGAATTGTCCTTCAGAGTGGGATAATAAGCATTTTATAACACTAACAATGTTTCTGTTGTACCTGAAAAAATCATGTAAAGAAACCCGGTATTCGAAATAAAATTCTCGGCAGTATGAGCCGGTTTGAATGGGACAAAACACTTGTGAATGAAACTAAGTAACTATTTCTTCAAAAGAAAATAAAATAAATCTTGATCAAAAAAATAGAAACTTTGTAAAAAAAAGAAAAGTTAAATAATGCCAGCACTTTCATGCGACAGTGACTAATTTTGATCTTATACTACTTGTGTACTGAATGAAAACCGGGACGGCAGCGACAAGTGCTTTCCGATAATGCAATAATCTGTTTGGCTTTGTGCTGCGTATATTACAGCACGTAAATATTTCATTTGTTTCGCTGGCTATGGCAATCCATCGGGCTCGGCGAATTTAGTGGTCATATTTCAAAAACTTATTGGCGTTTATAACATATGGGAGTGATGAT
>JACEGR010010961.1:0-16774 GCA_014170235.1 Listronotus bonariensis | reverse complement strand
CCCAGCAAACACTATTTGCCGGCAATATACATTTTTTATATTGGCATTGATGGTAAAGCATTGGCAATTGGTGACAATATTATGCCAACATCTAATACGCATTAAAAAGTTAACCCTAAATAAACACTCAATTGCCAATAAATTTTACATGCAGGCGAATTGCCGGCAAGCATATAAAAATGACGGCATACCAATCCTGATTAAATAAAGCATGCCTTTTTGTTGCAGGCAAATAAATATTGAATTTTGAAGGCAAACCTTCAACGCATATTCATACTTTTCAAACCATATTATTAACATTGGTATTTAACTAACATTCGAGCAATTTTTTTGATCTGTTTTATTTATAATGGCGGCTAAACAACATTATTTTATGTTTTTTACAGAATTTAAAAGGAAATGGCTTTTTTCTAACATGTTATTGATACAAATCATGCAAATAAAAATTAAGTCAAACAAAATGTTTATTATGTATTTTTCAGAGAATAAAAATAAAATGGTGGTAAAATTAGCTAGGTTAATTTCTACGATTTCGACCGAAGGTGATAAATTCAAATTTCCGCTTAGCCGAAATACAAGATTTGACAATTTTACAGATGAGGCAACCTTGCTTTGTTTGGCCGCTTTGTGCAAATGTTTTCTACATGGTTTTCTAGCTTTACAGTTTTTTTTAAAGAAAAGAGTTTTTAGTAGACATAATTAAGTGTATTTATTACCTAATTAGTGTGGCTTGTGTAATAATTGGTGATGGCTAGTCAAGAAGGCGGGTTATTCAAGTAGACTGTTAGAGCTGTAAACATTTTGTTAAAAACCTTTTAAATTTGTAGTTGCCTAAAAAATTTATATGAAATCAGCGCTTTGCCATATTAAAATTTTTAAAGACGTGTTAATAAAAAAATTATGTATATTTATTAGTTTTTTTTTGACATTTAACTCCTTTAAAATATTTTCCCTATATATGTTATTTAACTTTTGGGACATTCAACTTATAAAACTTGCAATACTTATTTAATGATAAATGCCATTATCCTAAACGCATTTTTTGGCATAACTTATTAATGATGCATGCCATCATCCTAAACGCATTTTTTTCATTATAAATTATTAATGACGGATGCCATCACATTATCTGCAACACGCGGCCTAATAACGGCCAATTGCCCATCACTTTCGCGTCTTTTTGATACCTTTTTGCCAATGCATATGCCATTAAAGAGTGTTGGCAATGCCAGTAAATTAAATGTACAACGCCGGAAAAAAATGTTATATTGGTAACTTACATAGGTTTATTATGTATCCATATACAGGGTGTTAGAGAAATAAAGTTAGTAACTTTAAGAGGCGACTCCTTGCTTTATTCTAAGCCAAAAAGTTCCGTATTACATATGTCCAAAAATCAGCCGTTTCCGAGAAAAAAAAAAGATAAATTTATTCTTTTTAGTCATAAAATCAATTAATTTTGCACCTTAATTATTTAAAATCATATTCCTAATGGCGTAAAATAAATCAATGCATCTTATTTATTAGTTACCTGTCTCCAAAAATATTTAACTTGCTTATTCAATACAATTTTCGAACAAAAACAAACAAACAAAATCCCTCACACAATTGGCAACGTCATAAGAGACATGGTGTGTTGGTAAGCAAATAAATAAACACCTACATACGTCGGAAAAAAAAGTGTTTGATAATTGTATACATTAATGCAAGTATTGTTTACCAGAATTAAAATCAAATTTTATGTTTAATACGTATTACTGTATCAATTGCTGTATTCCTTTTATGCTCCAGAACCGCCCGGACGACACCATAAGTGTTCCTTTTACATTTATTTGACATTTTTTCATGTTGTAGAACCTTTCTTGACACTATTGACAGTTCAGAGAACGGTTCAGAACGGTTCTACAAGGTAAAAGAAATACACTAAGTGCGGGCATTTTGATACAAGATACGTTTTTGGAACGCGAATATCACGATATGCTTTTTATTTACAAAGAGGCAGAGACTAGAATGAGACGAGAAACTAATGTAACTGAAATGTAAATAAAATATCCGAGTGAGAGATAGCTGCTGGGCCTTCCTTGTCTGTCTTCAAGGAAGGTAAACGCAGATGGCGCGTGAGTCGACTTTATCGTTTGCCCGCCAAATTCAAATTATATAGCTGTGCCATTTTTGCCCTTAATATTAGGTACTTGTCTTTGTTTCCTATTAATATAAAATATTGGGGTTTAGTTCAATAATTACACACATCTAATTAAAAATGTCATTTATTTGGTTTTCATAAAGATTTTTCTTACAGATAACCATGTCAATATCACCTTAAAGTATCTGTTGAAAAGCACAAATTTAATATATACAATGTGATCACTAATAAAAGTCAATATTTAAAGTCCAGTTAAAGGTAAAAAACCACAAAACACACAATAAATCACAAAAAATGTAAACAAACTGTCCAAACAAATCGGCCATTACAAAATATCAAACACAAATATCGAATAATATTCCGGTGGACTGCCTGCGGCAACGTTGTCAAGTTATAAATATTCGATTCTTGGTATATAGTATAATCAGGTTTTAGCGAAAGAAAGACAGTGAAGTTTACATGCAGAAATTGTAAACAACTTGGCAACCATGAAAAGGCGATGATTGCACCCTCTGCGATTACCTCCCATGATGGACTCTACGCGGACGTGCGTAGAGGACTACAAAGTTCTTCCCGGAGTGGCGGCTAGAGGTGTCGTACGAACGTTTTTTACCTTCGGGGATCAAGAAAAGATTCACGCTAAATTGACGGCATCTTTCTTCTGGATATAAGCGCTGTGAGCGAAGATTCCTATAAGCTGATGGTATCCTGTTTGGTGGTGAACACGAGGTATTTCTCAAATGGCGGGAAATAGATGGGCATGCCATGGGAACTGTCAGTAGTTAAAGTGAAGGTTATACGTAACACCAGTAGCAGATCTTGGTTTGACAGCCGACAATTTATGCGTTGCATCGATTTTTGAATTATTTGTATTCTTTTAAAATTTCTGGGAGCTACGAGCTCGATTTTCCAGATTTTCCGCCGACGAAGCCCTGGAAAGCATAGTCCGGAAGGGGAGAGTGGTGGATTGGACCTGAAGGGACCAAAACCAAGAAAAAAAAATCGAAATAGAAATAGAATACCTCCCATGATAAATGACAGAGACATAGTTATAGGAACTTGCGTTAAACCGAGAGAGAGAGAGATAAAACGTAATGGACAAATTGCCAGGACCAGTAACGCGTCTCATTTTTGTCTCTGAAAGAGGTTAATATTGCAATTCTAAAGAAGATAGAAGCATTTACGAAGAACGTTTTTTCTGATCAAAGGATACCAGCTAGAAAAACATTTGTAGAAGACGTATTGTGATTACTAAAATTTTTAAATATTACTAATATTTTTAACTATTGCTTTAAGTCATTTGCAAATGTTGTGTTTTTTTCTTTTTCTGTGCATCGCGTCGTTTTAAATAAGATTATTAAGACTGCTACCAGAACGATATTCGTGGTGTGTATTGCCATGTATCGATAAGCCCAGTCATTTTTTTAGAAAATGTAAATAAAAAATTTAACAATTTGATGAATCAGTTGCTTTCCTCGTGCATTCGTATCCCTGTTATGTCTGTTGTGATGTAACGTTGCCAAATGTTTGGGAACTCTGATTTTGACGAAATTTGGTATACGGGGTTTTTGGGGCGCTGATCACGAATCTAAAAGAATTTTTGCGGAAACGTTTTGTTCTTGAGATATTCATTATCAAACTTGAAATTTAAACTAATCCTATTTTTACAATATTCCCTCTTCTTTTTGCACACAATTCTTGATTTAATGCTAAAGTGGCACACAATATTTGATTTTCACCTTTTAAAACCCTGTTTTTTACGTATTTTACATTATTTTTGTATTAAATTCCATAGCTTTACTTTGAATCATTTCAATCAAGTGTGCCATGAAGCACTATGTGTATGTATGGTTGCCGCATTATCAAAAAAAGCCACGCAATTTAATGCGAAAATATTGTAAAAACATAGAAAAACGGGGTTTTAAAAAGTAAAAATCAAATATTTTGTGACACTTTAGCTTTAAATCAAGAATTGTGTGCAAAAGAAGGGGGAATATAGTGAAACTAAGCTTAGTTCAAATTTGAAGTTTAATGATGAATATCTCGAGAACGAAACGTTTCCGCCAAAAAAATCTTTCAGATTCGTGATCAGCGCCCCAAAAACCCCTGTATATGAAATTTCGTTAAAATCGGAGTTGCCGCAGGTTTCTAGAAAATCACCCGTGTTTTAGCAATGTATTTTTTATTATTTATCTAAAAATATGTAATAGATGTTATTTACTTGGGCACACGCCAATTCAAAATCAAAGTCCAAAAAAATTTTTTTAAAATAAGTAACTAAAACACTTAAAGTCGACGTTTCGGTGACAAGTCTGCCACCGTTGTCAAGATAAAATTAAATAAAATTAAAAATTTAAACAAAAACTATTATTTAGGTTTTAAAATTATAAAATTTTAGCTTTATGTTCAGGAGATTCTGAAAGTCGTTTGACATTGGACTTTTTGGTTTTTAACCTTGAATCGGCGCGCACCCAAACAAATAACATCTATTAAATGAATCCGCCATTGTAGTATAATAACAAACTATTATAATCAAGGAAAACTAATATCACCGGCACTGACCAAGACAAATTGCAAAACAGTGGTTTTGATAAGGGTTCTATAAATAAGTCATGAGGGAAATTTTCTGTTGTGTTTCAAGCAAGACATAATTACATGCTAATGCTGTTATTAACATCAAGGACGAAATGATGATAAATTAGTTAAAATCAAGCTACATGCTTTATGGTTAATTATTCATTAAATTCATTATTAATTTTGCAGTTAAATGAAGCTCTTTCGGCTGCGCTTTAAGTTTTTCTTTTTTATGGGTTGTTTCAACGTTGTTTTTAATTCTGTTTAGCAAGGGGTAAAGTGTAGTTTGTTGTTTTGTAGTTGACTTAAAAGTGGCAATAAGTTAAAAAAAAATTGAAGCCAAACGCGTTTAGTTGAGTTATGTCACAAATGTCAAAAATTTAAAAAGGCTGTTATGCCTTTATTCATAAACAAATAAATTAAATTTCTACATAATTGGGTTGGTTGGTTGGTTGGTTTAAGGCGGGGTTGGTCATTCGACCATGTTTGCACTGCAGCCTAATGGCTTATTGTGCACCCCTCCCTTGTTACAGAAGTCTACTGCCCTTTATCAAGTTTAGTAGATTTCTGCCAAGAAGTTCATGCGGGAGCGGGTTCCCGCTATGTATGATCCCAAATAGACTGTCTCTTTTGCGTGTCAGTGCAATGCAGTTGTATATTATGTGTAAGGCTGTTTCCTCTTCTTCCCCGCAAAGCCTGCATGTTATGGGTCCATTGTAACTGCCCATTTTTTGCAAGTGTTTCCTTAGATGACAGTGTCCTGTTAGAAGTCCTACTACTTGTCTTAGCTGAGTGTGCTCTAGCTGGAGGACCTCAGTTTTTAGTTCCTTGGAAGGATCACATGTCTTTGGCCAGGTGATGTATGCCAACGAGCAAGATGTTGTTGAGACCATCTGCTTATCGTTGTTGTCGTCACCTTTTGGACAGTCGAAGTACTGACTCTGGACCGTTGAACCTTCTAGACGACCCAGCTCTCGCTAGTTCATCTGCTTTTTCATTACCTTCTATTCCCGAGTGTCCAAGAACCCACAAAATTTCTATCCTGTTGTTCCTGGCGGCGAGCTCTTTGATACTATTTAGGCACTCCATCGTGATTTTTGATGTTATACGATGGGCATCCAAGGCTTTTAGAGCAGCCTGGCTGTCTGAGAGAATGTAAATGATGTGGTTGTGATACCCTTTTCTCATATTCTCTTGAACGCATGCTGAAATAGAATATATTTCTGCATGGTATACAGTGGCTTGGGGTAATTGGGTTTTTTGTTCTCTATACTTGTTCGTACAAGTGGTTAAAAGACTTCTTTGACAAGAGTTATCGTTTTAATTAAATGTACCTAACTTCACAACCATAAAAATAGTGTAGTTAAGTTTAAACTAGTTATAACGAAGACTGAGTGCCAAACACTCAGTCCCGAATTAAACTGATGATGCCAAACGGGTTATAACCTTTTGTTATGCCAAACAAAACTTTTTTATTGCAACTATGAAGGGTAGAAGAAAAAAGAACCATCTTGTATGAGAGTTGAAAAAGTGCCCATCGGAAGAGAACTGAACCCCTATTTTTCAGTTCAGAGAACGATCATTTCAAAAGAAGTAACCAAATTATTCTTTTAAAACTGAATGTGCATATTTTTGAACGCTGAGGAATGATCACGATCTATTAAAAATTATGAGAATTGACTTCTTTTGATAGGAAGCAGCAAAGTCGGTCTATATAAGGTCACGATATTCGGCCATATTGCTTTGACGTGTTATGACATCACATCTCCCATTTTTCGGGCGTATTGTTCAGTGCCGGAGATATACAGTTTATTGTATTAGTACAACAACCGTTTACACAACAGTTTTTAATTATTATTAAGTTGTAAATTCTTTTACTTTAAATAAAAAACATTTGGAATTACATCTCTCAACAAATATCACTTCCAAAACAATGCAAAATGAAATGCGCAAATTCTAGACGTTACTGGATTGATCATCAGCTTTGATTTTACACAGTCTTGCCAACTTTTCTCCGTGGAGTGCCCTTCCTTGCGTCCCTGACCTTGAACCGCCTAAAAGTTAAGGATATGTCGCAACCTTATAAATATAAACTAACCTTGAGGAAGCAGTAGAAAGACGTAAAAATTAAGAGAAGCATGCGCATAACAGGTTTTATCATCACTTTTTTTATAATTACAGTTTATAACCAAGAAAAAAATCGTTTGGATCCTTTATATGCATTTATTGTTATTTACGAGCGATTTATGCAAATTAATTTGTAAAATTACATTAATTTTTTGAGTTGTTAAATGGTAAAATGTATTAGACGGGCAATAAATAAATAGTCGATGATAACAAAAATAAAATAACGTATTATTCAGGGTATTGATTTAGCATTGGTAATTAATTTAATATACGATTTTTTTAAGTAAGGAATTTGAAGAAAAAAAGATTATATAAACATAGGTCTGCAAATTCTTCGCTGCTAAATTACGGTCTGAAAAACTAATTAAAAAAGTTGGTCTTTGGTACAAATGATTAAAATTGCCTATTCACGTTTTTATCCTAATTAAATTTATTAAGTTTTGTGGCGTGTCAAGCGGCATCTTAACGAGTAATTCTGCCAAAAAAGAATGAACATTAGTGACTTTCGTGCAAATTTATATTTTCTTTAAATTGATCAAAAAAAAAAAAAAAAATGTCCACAAATTTTATTTTTTACATCAGTTAAAAAAATAAACTTATTGCATATCCTTGGACCATACAAAAAGCATGTAAAAATGTTTCTTTTAAAAAATATAATTTGTCTCAGATTTGTATTTTACAATTATGCAACAAATACCCCTACATTAGAACATTACCAAGCTAAAAAAATTACCAAATTAAGCATTTTTTTAAATTTAAATGTGTTTTAAAAATTTAACACACTATTCTTAAGACCGAAGTATTTGCGGACTCATATGTTTATAGGTATAAACTTTTGGTTTTAAAATTACGTATATTAAATTTAATACCGAAATTACATTATCATGATATTAAGATCTAATATTCAATAAAAAATAATCTTGAAGATGCAAAACTCCCTATTTAACACAGTACCAGAGTACCGTGGGTGTCGAGTTATTAGATGTTTAACCCTTTTTCCACGCTGTTCCGTCAACGTTATCCAAGCACTGAAACATGCAATTTTTGCATTTCACAGCACCTTTTAGACAACGCGGTAGTGCCACCACGGACGTTATTTTCTAAATAACTACTACCTGGAGTAGGCAAAATACTACACAGTGGTTTGCCAAGCCATCTGTGAGGTGACGAGCGATTAAATGCCAATGACCGGGACCGAGATTCGAACCCGGATCGCTGCGGTGAGGAGCTGGTACGTTACCGCTGCACTACGCTCGCCACAAAAAATACAGACGAACTACCCGGTACTAACCAGAACTACCCGGTCACACAAAGTTTGTCGTAGTTAGCCCAATGTCTGGCGGCGGCATAAGAGAAACATAACGCAGTGGCGACGCTAGCTTTTAGTTTAGGGGTAGCCAAGGGGCGGCCGAACATTTTTAAGGGTGGCAAAATTCTTTTGAAGATATGAAATTTTTGAAAAGCCAAAAATAGGTCCTTATTTACAATTATGACATTTTGACTAGTTTAAGCTTCTGGCAAACAGCGAGTGCAACGTGACGTTAGCGGGACCTCAGCGCGTTAATGTCAGATGAAAACACTTCCTTGACACGCTAGGCAGGGATTCTATGTATTAAAACGTGTTTCAATGCGTCGATGCCGCGCTGCTGTCCCATCGCGCTGGCTGTTTGCCAGATGTTTTAATTATTTTAATTTTGACGTGATAACGTCTTATAATTCGATAGACTTGGCTGCACGCACCAAAAACATGACTTATGTGACATTACCTTGCGCGTTCCATTCAAGGCTTTAAGTGCAAGCGAAAGCGCGGAACGAGAGATAAAGAGGCACAATCTTCGCGTCGTTCGACATCTTTTTCTCTCCTACTTGAGTGAGCGTGCAGTAAAAAGTGAATGTGGTATTAATTGTTTATAACAACGACATAACCGATTTTTTAAAAATAATAACTGAGATGTTTCACAGTTGCAACCAAAATGGGACACCCTGTGCACAGGGCCGTATTATCCATTAGGCTGACTAGGCTACAGCCTAGGACGCCATGAAAAAATAGGCGCCAGACAGGGGAGTTTAAAAAAGTTTAGGACTAATTTCTTTGTGAAGAAGGTGCTTTGGAATGGCAAATGGGCGCTTGGAAAGGAGAGAATGACCTTTTTTTTGCTCTACAAAAATGTTTTGAAGGAAAATAGGGGCTCTGGGAATTCTAGCCTAGGGCGCCTCAAACAGTTAATACGGCCCTGCCTGTGCAACCCTAGATCTGTCTTAAACGTATATGCCAGGTCTTTCCCTACAGTCTCTTACGTCCCTTCATCGCAATTTTCACCGTAGGAAACTCAAGTTTAGGCTTGTCGCAAGACATTTAATTTACCTGCTTATCCAATTTGGTAAACATTTATGTTGTTTAATCAAAGAGAGCATACACATACAATGTCTCAGACCCTTGTTTGCCTGGGATTTCTTCAGTTTATTAGGGAAGTTTTGCAGGTAGTGTATATCTGAAAACGGATTACATTTGTGTATAAATGAGATAACTTAAAATAATTTAAATAAGTAAAAGAAATGGGTTATTTTAAATCGTTTAAAATATTAATGGTAATAGGCAAAGATTTAAGGCCGGTCGCAAACACAGCCTTTTGTGGTCGCCACCAGTGGCCGCTACACGCTGCTGACTATTTTTTTGTAGATTTTCAGTTACAATAGACACGACGCAGACTTGGTGATCGTGGTGGCTTATTTATGCTTCAAGCTACGGCACCAGCCATGTTTTGCTGCTTGTACTGGGCGGCGCGGCGGCCACTCTTCCGTCCTGTGACGACCACACTATCACACTATAGGATATTTAAGAAAATTTCGGATAAAATTAGATATCTCAAGAACTACAAGTCGTAAATATTTGGATTTTGCACGAAAATGTAGTTGTAACTATCAACTCCGGAAAATAGTCTCCAAAAAAAGTCATAAGGGTATTGTGGTTATGTCTGATTAAAATCTTACCTTTCCAAAAAAAAGTATTATTTTGCTCTAGAAGCATCAAAACACCCACGAAATATTACAAATGTTATCAAATCGAAAGCTGGCTTTAAGATCTTTTGAACAATTATAGATTTTTTTCAACGACTTTTAATCCCCTAGTTAAGGGTTAAAAATAGACTGATTTTCACAATTTTTTACAGGGTATTACAGAATGTTTTTAGAAAATATAAATACACATTCTACTTTTAAAAATATAAAAAAAGTTCATATAAACATGGGTCCGCAAATTCCTTGTTCTCAAGATACAGTGTGTTAAACTTGTAAAAGATGTTTTTTTAACATCTTAAATATCTTTTACCGAATTTTGCTTTAATTTGGCAATGGTATTTATGGACTTAAGGAGTTAATTTATCACCAACTTAATTACATTTCCAAGTCCAGTGGCGTCTCGAGCAGCGACTAAAAGAATATTTCTAACAAAAAAATGGTACGCCACTGACTGTGTAAAAGCGTGTAAAATTTTTGTGCTTTTCTTAGATTAAGCAAATAAAAATAAAGCTTTTTGTTTTCTGATTTTTTTTGTACGTTGTTTAGTTTAAGAAAAAAAAATAAAATCCACTTAATTGCATATTTTCAGACCATAAAAGAAACATTGCGAAAACTTTTAGATATTTTAATTTTTTATTAGCAATCATGTAATAACAACAATTAATACTTATAATAGGGTTTAAATTATTTCTAACAATTTTTACCAAAATGGGTGTTTTCACGCATTTACACTGTCAGTGGCGTATTTTCGGACTCATGTTTATATCAACTTTTTTATATTTTCAATAGTAGAATCTGCCCTAATATTTTTAAACAACATTTTTTAACAACCTTTATATTAAAAAATATTTAAAAATGTTTAAAAGAAATTCTATAAATATTCGCAAGATTTGAAATTCAGCTTTCGATTTGATAACATTTTAAATATTTTGTGGGTGTGTTGATGCTTGTAGAGCAATATAGGTCTTTTTTTGTCAGATTTTATTGAGACATAACTACAGGGCCCTGATGACTTTTTTTTGGAGACTATTTTTCTGGGATAGATAATTATATTAGTTACATTTTTGTACAAAAAATCAAATATCTACGACTCGTACATCTGTGTGGCAAGTGGCTGTGTTTGCAACCAGCCTATTTAAACAGCACGAAAAGTTTAGTAAGCAGCGTGTGGTGATCACCGGTGGCGACTACAAGTGGCTGTGTTTGCAACCGGCCTATTTAAACAGCACGAAAAATTTAGTAAGCAGCGTGTGGTGATCACCGGTGGCGACCACAAGTGGCTGTATTTGCAACCGGCCTATTTAAACAGCACGAAAAGTTTAGTAAGCAGCGTGGGGTGATCACCGGTGGCGACCACAAGTGGCTGTGTTTGCAACCGGCCTATTTAAACAGCACGAAAAAATTTAGTAAGCAGCGTGGGGTGATCACCGGTGGCGACCAGAAGTGACTGTGTTTGCAACCGGCCTATTTAAATAGCACGAAAAGTTTAGTAAGCAGCGTGGGGTGATCACCGGTGGCGACCACAAGTGGCTGTGTTTGCAACCGGCCTATTTAAACAGCACGAAAAGTTTTGTAAGCAGCGTGGGGTGATCACCGGTGGCGACCACAAGTGGCTGTGTTTGCAACCGGCCTACTTAAACAGCACGAAAAATTTAGTAAGCAGCGGGTGGTGATCACCGGTGGCGACCACAAGTGGCTGTGTTTGCAACCGGCCTATTTAAACAGCACGAAAAGTTTAGTAAGCAGCGTGTGGTGATCACCGGTGGCGACCACAAGTGGCTGTGTTTGCAACCGGCCTATTTAAACAGCACGAAAAGTTTAGTAAGCAGCGTGGGGTGATCACCGGTGGCGACCACAAGTGGCTGTGTTTGCAACCGGCCTATTTAAACAGCACGAAAAGTTTAGTAAGCAGCTTGTGGTGATCACCGGTGGCGACCACAAGTGGCTGTGTTTGCAACCGGCCTATTTAAACAGCACGAAAAGTTTAGTAAGCAGCGTCTGGCGACCACCGACGGCGACCACAAGTCGCTGCGTTTGCGACCGGCCTAACAAAAGCAAGGTTGCCTCTGCTGTCAAATTGTCAAATCTTGTATTTAGGCTAAGCGGGAAATTTGAATTTATCACCTTCGGTCGAAATCGTCGAAATTAACCTAGATAATTTTACCATCATTTTATTTTTATTCTCTCAAAAATACATAATAAACATTTTGTTTGACTTAATTTTTATTTGCATGATTTGTATCAATAAAATGTTAGGAAAAGGCCATTTTCTTTAAATTATGTAAAAAAACATAAAATAATGTTGTTTAGCCGCCATTATAAATAAAACAGATCAAAAAATTGCTCGAATGTTAGTTAAATACCAATGTTAATAATATGGTTTGAAAAGTATGAATATGCGTTGAAGGTTTGCCTTCAAAAATCCAATATTTATTTGCCTGCAACAAAAAGGCATGCTTTATTTAATCAGGATTGGTATGCCGCCATTTTTGTATGCTTGCCGGCAATTCGCCTGCATGTAAAATTTATTGGCAATTGAGTGTTTATTTTTAATGCGTATTAGATGTTGGCATAATATTGCCACCAATTGCCAATGCTTTACCATCAATGCCAATATGAAAAATGTATATTGCCGGCAAATAGTGTTTGCTGGGAATATCATAATTTATTTAATATGGAATACTATTTATTTTTTGTTTAAATTAACAATTAAAATTATAAATGTATAGATTATTATTAATTAATTTATGTTAAAATAACATATTTAAAGAAATAATGACTTTGCAACTCATTTGTAGGACATTATTCAATGTATTATTTTAAATTTTAGAGTCAAGACTATATTTTTCCTGTATTCTACATGACTTTACCTTTCGAATGATACCTAAAAAAATGTCTACAACGTTTCGTTCAAACGTTATTTGATTTATTGACGATTTTCTACTGCATCCACATACAAAGTGCGCTATTGGACTTGATAAATTTAATGTAATAAGGGCTAAAGAGGCAATACAGCTAAATGACCTTTCGGACCCAAATTTAGAAAAATTTATTTTTTAAAAATTGGCTCAGAAATCCGCTCTTAAATGTTTCACCGCAATTTAGAAAAGTCCCTGTATAAGACTTTATAAAAATATTGTGTGCGATGCGTAAAAATAGCTTTTTGTAATAATAATTTTGTATAATAATATGTGTTATTAAATTTGACCTACGCTACGGTCTTGTTTAACCACTTTTAATTTTCGTGCAAAAAGTTTTGCTTTTTGTCTTTCTTGCATACATAACTATTTAATAACAGTTTTTTTTTATTTTTAGGTAAGTCTTATTATAATTCTATCTACCTCCATTTAAAAGAAGGTTAAAGGTAAGTACCTGTTTTTTATCCTATTAAAAATAATACTAATCAAATACATTTTTTTAAAATAATTTTTAGTATGATGGTAATAAATAAAAGTAGGTTACAGCTGTTGTTATCTGCATTTTATATAACAAACCATAACGAAAAATTATTATTCGACTTTATAAAGAATAGAATTACCGTTAAAGAAATTATGGACTGCTTATTTCCGCTACCTAATCACTGTTTTAAACGGCAACTGTAATTAAAAACTCATCTCACTTTCTTCTTACTTACTTTATCTTTTACTGACTCTCCCACACCACATGTTATGATAAATCTTCTTCTTTTTTAATCATAATGCGGGACCGTATTATTAATGAGTAGTCGCTTAATAAGCAAAAATTATGTGTACTCAGAGCAATCGAATTAAAACAATCCACCCCGTATAATACCGTTAGTTGAACCTTTAAAAAAATCCCTTACAATAATTTTAATTTTTGGGGGCACATTTTGGGTTAAAATTTACTTGTCCAGGGTTATCCACTCCTCCCACCATCACAAACATCAACAGGTTATGTTATGTTAAAAGAGCTTCAAATTTAAAGTTCTCTTTTAATTTTTTTAAACATTAGTTATAGAAGGAACAGTTTAAAAATGTAAATTCGGTGCTCTTTGATAAGAAAAAAAAATCACAAAAAAGTTTAAAGCAAATAAATCGGCATGCTTGTCTTCGCGGCCGCCTTTGCTATATTTCTTTTATGATATGCCGGTTGATGCAGCTGGTCATCGCACTATGGGATAGAAATTAATTTATTTGGTCAAAATTCTGAAACTTACCAATCTAACTTAAAATGAGGGGCTTTTTACTGGAAAAATATTATATATTATTACAAATGCTTTTTGGAAACCTAAAACTTATTATATGTTATTATAAATTTACACCCGCCTTAACATTATTATTTTTTATTGTACAAAATAAACTAAAATTTCAGCTTGTTGTAATCAGTAATCCGATGGTTATTATCTTATATGATATACAGGGTACGACAATATGTATGATTTTTTAAATGGAATACCCTGAATATTATATTACCACCAAAAAATCTTTTAAAATGCTTTAAAAAATACATTTGATGTGTCTATATCAATTAGTTTCGGAAATATGACCATCCAAATCTGAAAAATAATTTTTAATTATTCTTAGAAGCGTAATAGAGATACATCTTCACAACTTTTTTATTTTTTAAAGTATAAAATAAATAAAAAACACTGTTTTGTTGGGTAGATTCTGTAGAATCCATATCTTTCATCAGAATGCTTTTATCTTTTAGGATATACAGGGTAGGACAAAACATATTAAATTTAAAAATGGAAAACCTTGTAAATTATAAATAAATCTTGTATCTGTCCTTACACTCAGAAGTAGCAAAAAGTAGGAAGGCAATTGTAAGTACAAAAACTGATAAAGAAAAAGGTAAAAAAATATTTGACAAAAGTCGCTGTAAAGGATAGCGGCGCCTTTGTATAAAATAGTCCGATTGCAGGCGGCCTTTTTATGTTTTTTGTATTATTTTCAAAGGGTACCGAATTTGCGCTTTTAAAATGTTCTTACTATACCGAGAAAATTTACCCTAAATACCGTTTGCCCTAGCTGATGGCTTACCCTTTAACCTTTTTCTTTAATATCAAAATAACATTTTGTACCTAGGTATATCATATAATTATACATTGTTTTTCGGATTAAGCTGTTTTTTTATGACTTCCGATTTTGCCGGAAACTATATTAAGTCTCCTATTTCAAATATGACACCAGGTATAGTTTTATCCTAAACAGAAAATAACATTTCAAGTGCACCGCATTTGCCGCTTCTTGACATCTGAGCTTTAAATATTTCAAATTTTTAATTTAGGACGTCATTAATACCAATTACACACGACCATTAACACCAAGAAATCGTCTGGGCTAGATGGAATACCAGTAATCGTTTTAAAAATGTGCTCCTGAACTTGCACCTATTTTAACTAGGCTCTTTCGAATTTCTTATGACACGGGTATTTTTCCAGACAGCTGGAGAGCTGCACGTGTCCAGCCTATTCCCAAGAAAGGATCTAAATCTCTTTCATCCAACTATAGACCTATTTTACTCCTCTCAATGCTTTGTAAAGTAATGAAGAAATCCATTAACTCGCAAAATTTTTAGGTATTTAGAAAAACATAAAATTTTACATGACAGGCAATACGGATTTCGTCACAAGAGATCTACAGCAGATCTTCTTTCCTTCGTTTCACACAACTGAAACAAGTCTCTTGAGTTTCTAGGTGAGTCCCAGATCGTGATCTTGATATATCTTAAGCTTTCGACCAGGTCTGGCATGACGCACTTCTCAATAAACTTCCCTCCTACGCTCTTCCAACTAAACTCTGCTCTTATCTTTCCAATCGACGTATATCAGTCATTGTTGATGGCCACTCTTCAAGCATTCACAAAATTAATGCTGGAGTGCCTCAGGGTTCAGTACTAGCACCAACTTTGTTCCTTCTTCACATCAACGACTTTCTTTCTTCGACAACCAATCCCATTGATAGTTATACTGACGATAGTACCCTTCACTCCACATTTCAGGTTCTTAAACCAATCTCTCAACCCGACTTGAAAAGCAAACGCAGGGCGATGCAAATATCTCTTTCACAGGATTTAAATTTGATTTTGAATTGGGGCGCCAAAAATCTCGTTCATTTTAATGTATCCAAGACACAATCATGTTCCTTGTCGCGAAAAAATCATTAAACAATCTCCCTTTGCTTATGAGTGGCCAGGTTTTGCAGAGCGGGGGCACATTCAATCTTGTGGGCGTCACATTTGAGAATAACCTTAACTGGTATAAACACATTGTATCTATAGCCACTGCGGCTTCAAAAAGCTTGGATTTCTTTTTCGAGCCAAAAAGTATTTTTCTCCTTCCAATTTATACACTTTGTATGTGTCCTAAATTCGACCCTCTCTGGAATATTGTTCTCATGTCTGGGGAATGGCATCCCCTACAACCCTCAGCATTCTTGATGCCATACAAAGGAGAGCTGCTCGTCTTATTAATGATCCTTTGCTTACTCAAAGACTTCCTTCTCTTGCCCATCGTTGAGCTGTAGAAGATCTATCGCTTTTCTATGGATACTTTTACGGCTTCTGCTCCGACGAATTATCCAGTATAGTCACTCCTCTTGCAGCTCCCAACAGAGAAACTCGTGGTGCCGCACGTATGCATCCCTATACGGTCCAAATGGACAGACCCCGAACTTCCCATTTTGTTCGTTCTTTTATCCCCAGAGTTTCTGTGGAACCTACTGCCAGCGGAGGTGTTTTCTTCTCCCCCAAATCTCCAAGTTTCGTGTTAACAAACTTCCTCTTACCTTGCTTAAGACACCCAGGGTACGTTAGTATTTAGGATTTCTGCCTTCGTGGATTGTCCAAAGATAAAAAAAATACCATAAAACTAAATTAAAAAAAAAAAAAATTGGACCAAGAAGTGACAGAAAAATCTATGTGGCTATGTATCTGTGACCACTTGTTTCC
>JACEGR010010960.1:0-16784 GCA_014170235.1 Listronotus bonariensis | reverse complement strand
GCTCAGAGTTGTTTTATGTAAAACCACGAAACAAGAGGTTATGCAGTCTGAAGCTTTTCAACTTCCCGCTTCCAGTTTCCGTTCGTTCTCGGTAGTGATTAGACGTTGGAAGGGAGCTTATACCGGGCTCTCACGTGGATTCGTGCATGGAGGATGTAGAAGACGTTCTGGTGCCCCGAGGAAGATAGGAAACTCACTGCTAAATTGAAAAAGCATCTTTTTTCTGGGGCTAGGCGCTGTGAGTGAAGATTCCTATAACCTGATGTTTTTTCCGTTTGGCGTACTGCACGAGGTATTCTTCAATGGCGGAGAATGGAGGCGGGCGCTGCGGGTGACGTCAGTACTGAAAGAAACCGGTTATGCGCGATACCAGTAGCAGCTCTTGGGAAGATGGCCGCAATTTATGCATTTCATAGCTTCGTTATTGACATGTGCTAGGAACTTCTGGGAGCTACAAAGCTCGACTATCCAGAAGTTCCAACGACAAAGTCCTGGAAAACTTATAGGCGACATCGCTTATATGATCGGAAGGGAGAGAGCTGGCGATTCACTAGCATGAAAGCCATAAACAAGCAAGCAAGCTTCCCGCTTCCCGCATAACACTTTTGTTTGTTTTTTGCTTTCTGTCACTTTCGTGATTTTTTTATAAAGAGTTTATGTGGATTTCGTGTTGTTTAGTTGTGTTTTTATTTTATGGTATGTTTTTAACCCTGTTAAACGTAAGTCAGTGCAACTGCAATGTAACTTCTGCATCTAGAAATAAAATGAAAGCGAAATAGTACTACGTGTAAAACATATTATTATTTGATGTTGGGTATTGGAAAATAATGGTAAGTAGGGCATTTAAATCAACGATAAATTCTTGGTTATTTACACTTGACCTGTAGACAAACAGAACCGACCTTGCATATTTTGCTCCACTGCACTATTTTAAAAAAATCCACGATAGCAACTACATAAACATTTGACACACACAATTTTTATTGCTAAACTGCAATTGCAACGTTGCCAAGTCGCTTAATTTAAATTGCCCACTAGGATACCTCTTAACCTTGAAATCTTGTCAAGGTTGCGTTTTTGACTAATACGCCCTCTAGATACCCCTTAAAACCAGTCACTTGTTATTGAAACACACTGTACAAGATGTTTAATGATGTTTTTAGCTGTATAGATGCCTTGTTGGTTCCTATTTACAGAATTTATTACTTAGAGGATAATCTTGAGGTTATCGTACTAAAAACTAACGTAGTTTTTATTCTATGTAGATATCTTCAACGGGGTAAGCAGTCTCTATGAATTTTGGTAGAATCTTTGAAAAGCTCGTCTAAAAATAATAATAATAGTAATTTATTTAAATTATAAAAATTATAACAATAAACACACGTAAAACAACATGGCATTTACTTCGCTTAAGGTACATTTACTCTTGCTTTTTACTCATAGTTGCCTGTTATCTTTGTTGCTATGAGTAGCAAAGTATCATCACTATAGGCTTTATCAGATCAAAGAACTAGAGTAAATAATATCTTCAAGTGATTGAAATTTGCGAAAAAAGTTGTTCTGAATTTTTTCTGAAAGGGGGTAATCCAAAAATTATTTTTTTATTATACTATCTACTCCAGTGGCTCCAAAAGGAGTTCTTGCCTAACAACGTTCTTTATAACTAAGATAATGCCCACAAAATTAATTATTCTATATTCTGCTTATAAATTAAGAATGCAAATTTGATAAACTTTTTCATAACAAACATGATGGTGTTTTTGTTGTACCAATCCAAAATAAATTCAAGGTTATTTAAAAGAAATATCAGGCATTACTTTGCCCTTGCTGCTTGCTTGATATAAGTCGATTGAAAAAAAAATGAGAGCAAAGTTAAAAGACCGTAGGAGGGAGTTTGTTTAGAAGCGCATAATACCAGACTTGGTTAAAAATATAAGATATATCAAGGCAAATGGTTGGAGATTCACCAGACAGTCCAAGGTTCTTCTTTTAGGTATAAGAAACATAAAAGAAATTTTGCTAGGTATCATTTTTAGTTGTAGCCAGTTCTGAGTTTAGAGGTACACCAGCACTAATTTGATAAACAATAGAAAATGAACACCTTTGTAAAATCCATGCAAAACCGGTACTTACCCCACTGCTTCCGCAACAGGCCGTGTTGAGTCTTGTCCCCTGAAAACGTGGCAGGCAAACCTTTGCAACGTCGGGTGTTTGGTAATGAAACCTAAATACCTATGATCCCGAGGGTGAAAAGCACAGAAACTCACGTTCTTCAGAGAATAGAAGTAGTCTATACATGGCTCACTTTGCTGTAACAAATAAAGAAGATGAAGCTATATAGTCTACTCAACAAGTTGAAAAACGTGTTAAATAGGAATAAAGCTCATAAAATTATAGTAAGAACATTTTAAAAGCGCAAATTCGGTACCCTTTGAAAATAATACAAAAACATAAAAAAGGCCGCCTGCAATCGAACTATTTTATACAAAGGCGCCGCTATCCTTTACAGCGACGCGCCGATATACTATGGGATAGAAATCCATTATTTTGGCCAAAAGCAACTTTGAAATTTGAATGGCTCATGCTGTGTATTTTAAAGTAGACACTCCAAACTACATGTACGCAAAATTATAAAAGGATATGACGACTTCTATTGGGGTAATAAGAAACTTGAAAAATGTATTTTAAGTAAACATAAATATACAACATTTAATCTACTTGGTTTATTATTAGCCTTGTTTACTAAAAAGTAAAAGAGTTTAAATAATAAGAGCTACTTGTTGTGTTTCCGATGCAGTCTCGCGAAGTCTCGCTACTTTTGTCAAAGATTGTTTTACCTTTTTCTTTATCAGTTCTTGTACTTACAAATGCCTTCCTACTTTTTGCTACTTCTGAGTGTAAGGACAGATACAAGATTTTTTTATAATTTACAAGGATTTCCATTTTAAAATTTAATATGTTTTGTCCTACACTGCATATCCTAAAAGAAAAAAGCATTCTGATGAAAGATATGGATTCTACAGAATCTACCCAACAAAACAGTGTTTTTTATTTATTTTATATGTTAAAAAATAAAAAAGTTGGGAAGATGTATCTCTTTTACGCTTCTTAAGAATAATTTAAAATTATTTTTCAGATTTGATGATCATATTTCCGAAACGAATTGAGATAGACACATCAAATGTAGTATTTTTTAAAACATTTTAAAAGATTTTTTGGTGGTGATATAATATTCAGGGTATTCCATTTAAAAAAATCATACCTATTGTCGTACCCTGTATATCATATGAGATAATAATCATCGGATTACTGATTAGAATACTACCGAATTAACCAAACAAGCTGACATTTTAGTTTATTTTGTACAATAAAAAATAATAATGTTAAGGGGGTGTAAATTTATAATAACATATAATAAGTTTTAGGTTTCTAAAAAGCAGTTGTAATAATTTATAATATTTTTCCAGTAAAAGCACCTCATTTTAAGTTAAGTAAGATTGGTAAGTTTCAGAATTTTGACCAAAAAATTAATTTCTATCCCATAGTGCGATGACCAGCTGCATCAACCGGCATATCATAAAAGAAATATAGTAAAGGCGGCCGCGAAGACAAGCATGCCGATTTATTTGCTTTAAATTTTTTTGTGATTTTTTACTTATCAAAGAGCACCGAATTTACATTTTTAAACTGTTTCTTCTATACATGCGACAGCTCATTCGATGCGAAATGTCTACAAAAATGTTTTTAAAAGCTTATAACACATAAAATATTGCGATTGTTTTAAACAAAATAAGAAAAGGTGTTCAGTTTTTTGTTAATGCCTTTAAAAGTTATGAAATTTAAGAAATTAAAAAAATAGGATCCTAAAGAGGAGAATATTTTCAATAAAAAGTCTTAACTCCCAAACTCTATCTCTATTATTTCTAAAAAAATTAACACTGAAATTGGTGCTTCGGAGGTTCTTACAGCTTAGGCGCTCCGTTTAAAAAGCCGGCATATCACTTAAAATAATTTTTGTATAATATTTAATAACAAATAGTAACAATTGAAAAAAAATAAAAATGATTCCATACCGTCGTATTATTACATGAAAAAGAAATCTCCCTTTTTTAGTAGGCGAAACCCGTCACTAAAGAGGGTCCCGAAATTAAAAACAGTTAAAGATAGACATATGTTACCCCGATTAAAAAACAGTTAGAATTTACCATACAATCCAAAAAAAATTATTAATAAAATAGGGTTTTTATTTAGAAACATTTATGGGGTAAGTCTTTTGGTTTTGATACAAGTGTATTTTTATAAGGATTTTCAAATTCTTTAACCTAAAACACAAATTATCAGAATACCCAGATGCGAAACTAAGCGTGTTCGTTAAAATCTCTCACCACTATCGTCCCTCCCACTGCGTGGTGGATATACACCCCACGATTTAATGCTCATCTAGGTGTCAGTTAGTCCCATACTTTTGTTGGTATAGGACGTGACCATAAGTTAGTTAATTGTGTTTAGTTGTTTGTGAACTTTTATGTTTTTTATTATTAAAGTGTTAGTATAGTGTCTTGTTAAATTTTTTACCGTTTAATATGGGATATAAATGTGTATATTTATTCTGTGCCTCCATCACCGGGAGCGGATCACTTTTAGATTCCCAAAGGACCACTATTTTAAGACTATTTAACATAAATATAAAGCTTTTACAAATTACTTAGATATGTTACTAAAGTTATTGATATTAATCAGTATGTGCCTAAAGACAAAAGGAAAATATTTTAATACAAAATATTTTACTCCCTTTAAAGACAGTTAAAAGAAAACGTCCTGCTTTTCTATGCTATCCACCACGACTCTCTCCCCAGACCGGTTTCGCCTGCCTTACAGGACTCCTCAGTGAGGCTGTATCATTCAGTAGGGCATCAACGGCAGGATTTAATATCCTACCGCTGGACAACGAAACTTGTCTAATAAGAGGACGCTGGTTTCTATGCTATTCACCACGACTCGATACAGCCTCACTGAGGAGTCCTGTAAGGCAGGCGAAACCGGTCTGGGGAGAGAGTCGTGGTGGATAGCATAGAAAAGCAGGACGTTTTCTTTTAACTGTCTTTAAAGGGAGTAAAATATTTTGTATTAAACACCAAGACAGTGGGGAATTTTTCCTTTTGCTTTAACATACATAGCCATCCCGCTACAATTGATGCTCGTATTTACTGAATGCGATTTCAGTAGGGCATCAACGGCAGGATTTAATATCCTACCGCTGGACAACGAAACTTGTCTAATAAGGGGACGCTGGTTTCCTATGCTATTCACCACGACTCGATACAGCCTCACTGAGGAGTCCTGTAAGGCAGGCGAAACCGGTCTGGGGAGAGAGTCGTGGTGGATAGCATAGAAAAGCAGGACGTTTTCTTTTAACTGTCTTTAAAGGGAGTAAAATATTTTGTATTATACACCAAGACAGTGGGGAATTTTTCCTTTTGCTTTAACAGGAAAATATTTTTTTATTTATAGCCGCACTGCCATTTAAAAGGCTATATTTCAAATTTAAAAAATGAGGTGTTTTTTCAGTATTTAAAAAATTACATACTTCCAAATAAAAAAAAATCAATTAGGTTTGGTGAATACTAAGGCAACATGTGCATTGCTTTAAAAGATTTCGTCGGGGTTTCTTTAGAAACTTGTGTTACTCGGCTTTCAATTATTCTGTTTCAATCCCCAGTTACACAAAACTTTTTAATACACAATTAAGCTAAAAAACGGAATACCATTAATTAATTTAATAAGCAGTTTTTAGGCAAGGTTTGTTTTTAAGGCTTTTTGTTAAACATTCTAAACCCCCATTAGTTTATTCTTTTTAAAAATGTTTTGTGCAACCAGGTATACACATTTTATTACAGGTTGATCCAAACGTGACATCTACAAGCAATATTTTACCGTTCAAAGAATGGGTAAAATTTTTAGTTTGTAATATTTTTTAATAAAGAAATATTTAAATTCCCAATTAGTGTATTCTTTTGTTCCGTTGTCCCCACTTAAAAAAAGATCCATAGTTAGTTACTATAAAAGTCGTTCTCTCCTTAGCGCCTTGGTGCGGTTTAACCTTTACAAATTAAAAATATTACGATCCATACATTGGTGCAGATGTTCCATTTATTCTTTCTCAAGGTCATAGAAACAAGTAAGTGTAATTTGCCGCACTTTCGCATCTGTATATTCTGATAATTTGTGCCTAAAATACATCGATTGGCTATCAAGAATTTCATAAAAAATGTTTTATTAATTTACATAAGTATTTATATAAAAGCTTGGTTCTTAATATAATAATACGCGCTACCAATAATTTAATTATTAGGTCTCGAACTATTTATTAAATTAATGTATTTAATTGAATCCGCCAAAAATATAATCTACTTAAACCACGTCTAGACATTCCTTGTCGGTTGTTAGAAAGTTTGGTATAAACAGCCGATAAAAGTAGACGCGTGTATTGATTAGTATATGGAAAAATAATAAAAGTTGTGTTATATTTAAGAGAAAGAAACAAAAATTGATTTAAAAAAATATTAAAATTAAAACAAATACGAACAGTTCTTCCATTTTTAGGCTAAGGACTTATCACACCACCATTATAAATATATTATACAGGGTGGCCCACCATATTCGACACGGTCTGTAGCCATGGGGTTTTTAAAAAAATTAAATACCGGAACATAAACAGGTCGGATAAGACCACAGTATAAAATTATTTTAGTCTATACAGGGGGTCTCAAAAAGTGTGACGGATCAAAGTTATATTTTTTAAATGGAACACCCTATATTTTATGACGATTTTAGATTCTACTTTAAAAAATAACTCAAGTTTGTTTATAGTACTAAGTGTTTAATTTTATTCGTTTTTGTGATATTTGATTTTTTTGAAAAGTGCAGAGGTAAAATTAAATTGATTTTACTTTAACACTTTTAACACTTTAAAGTTTAAAATGTGTAAGAAGATAAGAAAAAGTCTGCCATATTATACGTAGGTCAAATTAAGATGAAATATTGTACAGGGTGGTCAAAAAATAATTTCAATTTTTCAGAAAATCAAATAGCCATATCTCTCTTATTTTAAATGGAACACCCTGTATTTTTTAAGTCACATGATGACAAATAAAATAATCTTTCAAATGGTGTATAGGTTGCCTATACCTATCTTTTGTGCTTTTTAGTAAAATCTGTTTTTACAAATTTTTAGTCCAAATGTTGATTTAAATTAAAGTTGGCTGTGACATAGCAGCCATTAATATTTTTCTTCAGAAAATAACAACGACCATTTATTGATTACTAGTGTTTTAGTCAGTTTAAAGAAATTTCGATGATTTTAAATAAAAATCCTTCTTCTACAACAACAAGATGATATAATACTGGCAGGATGTGAAAAAAATAGTTTACTTTAGTCTAGAGTTAATCCTAAAAATATTCCAGGAGAAACCATCTGATAACGTTAATAGTTGCTTTAAAAAATTTGGCACAGTGATTATAGATAATGGAAGAAACGAGTTATAGGTCACAGAATGTCGTCATAACTGACCAGAGGCGTTATTAGGATTGTTTAAAAACACAAGTTTTATCATTACCACATTCAGCTGAAATAAGTGTTATTGGAAGTAGCATTATAAGCAACTAATGAATTTTTTTCTGTGAATTTTAAAAATAGTGGCAGATAATACAAAATCTTTTAATTTTGTGCTTTTTTCCAACAAATTTACATTTTGCAATAACGGCTTAGTAAATAGGCATAGCTATATCACAGCCTACTTACATTTAAATAGACATTTGGAATAAAAATATGTTAAAACGGAATTTACTTAAAAAGTATAAAATATAGGTATAGGCAACTTCACCATTGGAAAGAGCATTTGGTTTGTCATCATGTGGTGTAAAAAAATACAGGGTGTTCCATTTAAAATAAGAGATATTGCTATTTGACTTTCTAAAAAATTTAAATGATTTTTTGATCACCCTGTATAATCTATGATGTCGATATGACCTACGTATAATAAGGCAGACTTTTCCTAATCTTGTAACAAATTGTAAAGTTTAAGGAGTTTATATTGTTAAAATAAAATTAATTTAATTGCACCCCTGCATTTTGAAAAAAAATCAAATATCACAAAAACGAATAAAATGAGACACTTGGTACTATTAACAAACTTAAATTATTTTTTTATGTAGAATCTAAAACCGTCATAAAATATAGGGTGTTCTATTTAAAAAATATAACTTTGATAAGTCACACTTTTTGAGACATCCTGTATAGAGTAAAATAATTTTATACTGTAGCCTTATCCGACCTGTTTATGTTTCAGTATTTACTTTTTTAAAACCCCATGGTTATCCAGCTACAGACCGTGTCGAATATGGTGGGCCACCTTGTATACCTATCACCCTAAATAATATCCGATGGATATTTACTTACATTTCGTTTTCTCCTATCAACCATTCTTAGTCCTTGATCGGATACTTCTAATGTACAGGGTTGTATGTCCGGTTCTGCTCCACTATTTCCAATCACCCTTCTAACTGCTTGACATACTACTGAAGTGCCTTTATGTGCTAGAGTTTCAACTGAACCTAAATAACCTAAACCGAAAAGAATCCTAGTGAAAGTATCAAATAACATTTGGTAATGTCTGAAAACTAAGCCAAGACATTGTACAGGGTGTCACATTTTGGTTGTCCCTTATGGGAAACTTGGAAACCATAAGAGATATTAAAAATCCGATACCCCATCCTCGAGCTCTTTTTGGAGAAAACATTTATAATAAAAACAGATCATCGCTATCGCGAAGCGTTTCAGAGATACGGGGTGATTCTCGATTTTTCACTTTTTGAAAAGGTCCTGTAGCTTTGTTGTTATTACAGATACGAGAAAACTAATTGCACATTATACAGACACTTTTTTTCCGTAGAATCCAGTGGCGTAGCCAAAAACTTTTTGAGCTGTCATTTTTGACATATGACCCAAACATGTTTTTTTTTATTAGGGACACCCTATAAATGATTAGGTAATTAAATTGCTTGTTTTTTCTGATTAAAATAATATATCATAGTAGGTGGTTTAATAAATTTTTTACGTCAAATATTGGAAAAATTATGATTTTAAAGACGCATTGTTTTATTTTACAATTTAAAAATTTTCTACAATTTTATTTATGAAAATAAAGGGATAAAATTTTGGTATTTGATAAATGTGATGGTGAGAAATATTACGCTACGCCACTGGATTCTACGGAAAAAAGTGTCTTTATAATGTGCAATTAGTTTTCTCGTATCTGTAATAACAACAAAGCTACAGGGCCTTTTCAAAAGTGAAAAATCGAGAATCACCCTGTATCTCTGAAACGCTTCGCGATAGCGATGATCTGTTTTTACCATAAATGTTTTCTCTAAAAAGAGCTCGAGGATGGGGTATCAGATTTTTAATATCTCTTATGGTTTCCAAGTTTCCCATAAGGGACAAACAAAATGGGACACCCTGTACACACGCTGGTTAAAAAAACTATTAACTTTCCACAGCTTAAACTAAAGTTTATTAGGGGTTAATGAAAATGAATCTATAAAAATATAGCCCTACCTAAAAGATACCTCTCCCTTCTACCATGTTCTGTTGAAGAGTCCCAATCACTGTAGTCACTGTCCACCGCGTAGGCAGAAGGAAATATCCCTAATCGACCAGTTCTTAAATTTACTCCTAAAATAAAAATGGTATTTCACAAGTTATATGATATAAAAGCTTGTCGCGAGATTTACCTGTGTTATAAACAAGTTAGATAATTTGATTTGATTAATTTTAGCTTTTAAAATTTTCAAACTAAGTAAATACGACTACTTAAATCTCGCGACAAGTTTTTATACAGGGTGTCTCTAAAAGGTGCGGAAAAAAGGTACCACAGATTCCTGAAGCTAAATATGACGATCTAACCCGACTTACCTTAGTCCAAAAGTGGATGATTTCGGAGATACAGGGTGTTAAAAATCTATTCTGGTTTTAGTTTTTTATAAATAATTTTGGTAATATTAACCCATATAACATTTTTTGCCGGCGTTGTATATTTAATTTACTGGCATTGCCAACACTCTTTAATGGCAAGGCATTGGCAAAAGGTATCAAACAGACGCGAAAGTGGGCAATTGGCCGTTGTTAGGCCACGTGTTGCAGATAATGTGATGGCATCCGTCATTAATAATTTGTGATGAAAAAATGCGTTTAGGATGATGGCATCCATCATTAATAAGTTATTGGCAAAAAAATGTGTTTAGGATAATGGCATTTATCATTAAATAAGTATTGCAAGTTTTATAAGTTGAATGTCCCAAAAGTTAAATAACATATTTAGAATTTTTAATCGAAAAAAATGAGAAAAAAGGCAGGAAAACTTTATCAATAAAAAAATTACATAATATAATTTTTCATACCGTAACAATAAACCAAAAAAAAAATTAAAAGTATATAATAAAATTTAAAAAAGATAGTAAATCAAAAGAAAACACTTTAAAATAGTAAGTATTTAAGGGACACTTACACTCAATTTTCAGATCCAAAACATAGGGAGAAATATTTTAAATGAGTTAAATGTCAAAAAAAAACTATTAAATATATATCATTTTTTTATTAACACGTCTTTAAAACTTTTAATAAGGCAACTCCCTAATTTCATATATTTTTTTAGGTAACTACAAATTTAAAAGGTTTTTAAACAAAATGTTTACAGCTCCTAACAGTCTATTTGAATAACCCGCCTTCTTGACTAGCCATCACCAATTAATTACACAACACACACTAATTAGGTAATGAATACACTTAATTATGTCTACTAAAAACTCTTTTCTTTCAAAAAGAAACTAAAAAGCTAGAAAACCACGTAGAAATCTTGTATTTCGGCTAAGCGGGAAATTTTAATTTATCACCTTCGGTCAAAATTAACCTAGCTAATTTTACCATCATTTTATTTTTATTCTCTCAAAAATACATAATCAACATTTTGTTTGACTTAATTTTTATTTGCATGATTTGTATCAATAAAATGTTAGGAAAAGGCCATTTCCTTTAAATTATGTAAAAAACATAAAATTTTGTTGTTTAGCCGCCATTATAAATAAAACAGATCAAAAAATTGCTCGAATGTTAGTTAAATACCAATGTTAATAATATGGTTTGAAAAGTATGAATATGCGTTGAAGGTTTGCCTTCAAAAATCCAATATTTTTGCCTGCAAAAAAGGCATGCTTTATTTAATCAGGATTGGTATGCCGCCATTTTTGTATGCTTGCCGGCAATTCGCCTGCATGTAAAATTTATTATCAATTGAGTGTTTATTTAGGGTTGACTTTTTAATGCGCATAAGATGTTGGCATAATATTGCCACCAATTGCCAATGCTTTACCATCAGTGCCAATATGAAAAATGTATATTGCCGGCAAATAGTGTTTGCTGGGAAGTGTATTGTCACAATATATGGCTAGAAGGGGTTTTGAAAGGTAATACATAAGGATCTGCTATCAGTTTGATTGTTAACTTTAGGGAGCGCCACCTGCGGTATTCTAAAGAAATTAACAACGAAATACCTACCACTTTGTAAATAACTTTTAAAGATAAATTCTTATTCTTCAAGATATTTTACATAATAAAGGTATACTTGATTAAAGTTGACTTAATCAACTGTTTTTAAGATATCTGGATTTAAAAAAATCACTTTCTGTACGATCAGGTCTAAACTATACAGAGTGTTTTAGAATAAGATGCCAATCTTTTACAGTATGAAGCCTTGGGTGATTTTAAGAAGACAAGTGTAAATAAACCTATGTCCTAGAAGACTTATTTTTTGAGATACAGGGTGGTAAAGGTAAAAAAAGGCTTTGTTACCGCTCTGTATCTTAAAAGTTAAGCCATTCAAGGCATATGTTTATATGAACTTTTCTTCTTAAAATCACGTAAGGATTCATACTTCAAAAGATTAGCATCTAATTCTGAAACACCCTGTATAGCTTGGAACTCGCCATACCGAAAGTTATTTTTTAAAATCCAGATATCTTAAAAACGGCTGCCTAAATCAACATTTACCAAGTATACCTTGTAACATATGTTAAAGAAAATATTTAAAAAAAAGTTACATACAAAGTGGCTCAAAAAAGTTATTACGTTTTTAGTTTGTCCAAGACACCGTAGGTGGCACCCTCTAAAGTTAACAATAAAATTGATAGCAAATTCATATTACTCACCTGCTAAAACCTCTTTTAGCAAAATATTGTGACAATAGACATATTATTAAAAAAATATTTATAAAAAACTTAAACCAGAATGAATTCTTGACACCCTGTATCTCCGACACCATCCACTTTTGACTAAGGTAAGTTGGGTTAGATTGTCCTATTTTAGCGTCAGAAATCTGTGGTAGCTTTTTTCCGCACCTTTCAGAGACACCCTGTATATCATATACCTAAATTGTGTAATGACCCCAAGTAGCAAGCTGACGTCATTATGACGTCATTTTCAAGTCATTTTTGGTCATAGGACGTCATCAGACCAAAATTATGGCGTCATTTTAACGTCATTTTAATGAGGTGTTTTTGACGTCGTTGAAGTGACGTCTTTGCGACGTCATCTTTTTGTCATACTAGCTTATAAAATTCTAATTACGTCATGTTTAGAAAACCCGCCAGAAAAATTTTGATGATATTATATGATTCGTGTCAAAATTCAACAGAAATATCATATGACAGAAAAATAAGACTAATAATTTTACAAAATTGAAATAAGAAAAAACTCTACTGATAGATGGCGCAATGGACAATAAACTACTAAGTTTATTCAACATCTTCGCTTTTTATCGCCTACACCGTACTGATGAGACCAACATAGTTCGAGACCGGTCTGCGATTGGTGATTTCAATGATCTCAGTTAGCTTTGAAAGAAATATCTTCGGCTAGTGTAAAGATCTGCATCTCCAGGTTGGACAGTGTCCCGAGAGATATGACCTTGCAAGCAAGAAAATGGCAAGCAGTAAGGATTTTTTTCCTAGTTTAATTTTCAAATAAAATATCGCATTTTTTAGCTTTTTAAAAAAGTAAATGCGTCAATTTTTCGTCATCTTAAAGACGTCATTTACGGGAAGTCTTTTGTCTGTGACTTAGCTGAGGAAGGTCAATTTAACGTCATTTTATGACGTCTTTGCTGACCAAAAATGACTAAAAAGAGACGGCAATAAGACGTCAGCTTGCAGCTTGGGACGTTACATGTTACAGAAAAAGTTATAAAATATAAGTGAACTAGTTATGATTCCCGGCTTCGCTCGGGAGTTTATATGAGACCCAAATAACCGTTGTTCTGAATGAAGTTCAAATACTCGACAACAGATGGCGCCACTACACTTACTTTCTAGATGATTCCAAAAATTTTCAGAACTTTGTGTCTCCGCCAATTTGTCAAGAATGAGTGATAATATTTTACATTTTTGCCACCCACAACCACCCACTTCCACCCACCCCGACCAAACTCCCTTACTCACAATGGGAGACCAAGGGGTATTTGTAACCCCGACGGGAAGTCGATCGGAGTTGCGGATGATAGCGAAAATCGTGGACACACGAACGTACATTAGCATTTTATATAATATATTAGATTAGATTAGATTAGATTAGATTAGATATTAGATTAGATATTCAGATTTAGATTTTATTCTTTTTGGTGCATTTTAGTAAATCCTATTTTGAAATAGTTTTCTTACTTTTAATTCCTGATTTCTATGGTTCAAAATGGCGGAAATACTAACCTTCACACCATAAATCATCTGCTTCTTTCTGTACATATACAGGGTCACCTATTTCCAACTCTATTTCATCTTCGTGTCGTAGGTACGAATTTGTGTAACGCCCTGTATATTAAAAAATAAATTGTGAGCTACTGGGCCACGTAAATATTTTATTTAATAGAAAAAAAACATAATATTGGCAAAAATAAATAATAGTTTAAAAAAACTAAAAAAACACGCTTTTATTTGCTACCGAACTAAAAATTAGAAAATAATTTTTCATTACAAAGAGTTTGTATTACAGTAATAAAAGGTCAAACAATGAATCGTAATTATATACCTCAAAATAGAATTATAAATAAAATTTAAGATAATAACAGAATAATTCACTTCAGAATAAAAGCGTGGGGTGCTTAATATATTAAATGTTATAATTATTTCATTTGTAAATATCTATGAGGGAAAAGTTATGAAAAAATAGTAAAATGCACCCCACGCTTTTACTCTGAAGTGTTACTTCTGATTCTGTTATTATCTTAAATTTTATTATAATTCTATTTTTGATATTTTATACAACCCAAGCTAATTAAAGCGTGTTAAAAATGTACCTGTGTGTAGCCTCCAACATATCCACATCATTATATATCATACCCCCACCATCGAGGGGCTACTCCCCATCAAGGGGGACATAGATTTGGGGCCGTCAGTCCCGGTAGGTGAATGCTGCTGTGGAATGACCGCTATCAGCGTCAGTTAATAATCTAAAATTATTATTTTTTAAATAAATTTAATTATTTTTATTAAAAGGGAGGGTAATGGGTAGTAATTTCCCCTCCCCTTTCAGAAAGGTTGAAAAAATTAAGGGTTATTACAAATGATGTTGTAAAGTAAAGCTTTGTAAGAGGAAGAGACCCTCTTAATTGCTTTTGATATTAGTTAATGCACATGGCATGTTTTAGTATACTATAAAAATAAGTAAATATCATTGGCGGCTATTCAGGTGTAGTAAGTGAAATGCCACTTCACCAAAAATAAATAATAAAACATAAAAAACATATTACCATTATTCAATTCATTTTTCTAATTTCTATTCCTTATTTGTAAAATTCGCTAATGGAAAATCTAGCAGATAAATTAACCGCTGGCGCGAGTCGCTTTCCTCCTCTTTCGGCAACGCGACAAGTGTATTGCAAATATAAAACGGACCGAAGTATACACCTCATGCGGGGTTTTGTTTATGCTTTGACGCTCCGTTGCCATGACAAAGCTATACTTGCCGGCGGCCAGAATCGCGGGTGGGAGTATCAGATGTATTGTTTGGTAAATCGCTAGCCTTAGCGCTTTTACACACTGTTTTAGAGACTATAAAATAAACAATATCTATTACGTGGAGTGCACTTTTCCGCGGTGTATTTTTTTAGTGCTCGGGATTTTGATTATTAATTCTGGTTAGTGGAACGGAGTTTTTCTTGTCTTAAGCGTTTAAAACCTTTCTTAAGAAACAATATCCCAAGATAGACTTTTATCTTTGACCAATATTTTAATTCAAAAGGAGCTTCTACAGGAACTGATAAAAACTCAACCATTTTATGAAGATTTAATTGATACATTTGCTGCATAAACAGATAGAAGGATTGATTTGGTGTATAAAATTTAGGGTAATTTTCTAGAAACCTGCGGCAACTCCGATTTTAACAAAGTTTGGTATACGGGGTTTTCTGGACCTGATCACGAATCTGAAAGATTTATTTGGCGGAAACGTTTCGTTCTCGAGATATTCATCATCTAAGTTCAAATTTGAACTAAGCTTATTTCACTATATTCCCCTTTATTTTTCCAAAGAATGTCTTGATTTAAAGCTAAAGTGTCACACAATATTTGATTTTTACCTTTAAAACCCCGTTTTTCTACGTTTTTTACATTATTTTGCATTAAATTGCGTAGCTTTTCTTTGATATTGCGGCAACCATACATACACATAGGGCTTCATGGCACACTGGGATTGAAATGTTTCAAAGTATAGCTATGCAATTTAATGTAAAAATAATGTAAAATACGAAAAAACGGGGTTTCTTAAACGGTAAAAATTAAATATTGTGTGCCACTTTAGCTTTAAATCAAGAATTGTGTGCAAAAAGAAGGTGGAATATTGTAAAAATAGGATTAGTTTAAATTTCAAGTCTGATGATGAGTATTCAAGAACGAAACGTTTCCGCCAGAAAGTGATTCGTGATCAGCGCCCCAAAAACCCCCGTATACCAAATTTCGTTTTCGGTTTAAATAATAAGACTTCTTTACCTAGACTTTTGATAGTTGAGTATTTTTAATTTTGCTGAAATGGTGAAGGCGCTTTTTCCCTTCCTGCACTACACCTGTTTTTAGACCCGCGAGCCGCCATTGGCAAATATAGTATTTTTTTAGGGTGAGGACTTTTTTATTTTTGCTCGTCAAATTGTTTCCTTCCATTGTATTATTCCCACCAGGGAATGAAATTATTTACGCCAGTGTCTTCACCCCACTAAGACAAATGCCGCAACAAATCAAAAGTATTTCGTTGAAGAATTTGTTAATTTTGTTGTCTCTGCAGCATATCAACAATTAAATTTGTGCCAGTAAGGTGTAAATAAAAATTTAAAAGAGACAAAAAATAAGAATTAATAAATATATGAAGAAAATATATAAAAAAGTATTTCGCAGTCGGTAGGATTCGAACCTACAGCTCCCAGAGGGAATCTGATTTCTAGTCAGACGCCTTAACCGCTCGGCCACGACTGCTTATGTAAAAATATGAATGATGGAACATTTACCTACTGTATGTTCCACTCTTTCAAAATGCAATATTACCTATTATTTCTTTACCCTGTATTAATTGTTAGTTATTATTAATACGATCTTTTTTGCACTTATAAATAATTACATTACATTTTACAGTAATTTTCTAGAAACCTGCAGTAACTCCGAGTAAAAACGGGGTTTTAAAAGGTGAAAATCAA
>JACEGR010010959.1:0-16792 GCA_014170235.1 Listronotus bonariensis | reverse complement strand
TTCTTTCATCACTTTCGAAGGTTTCCGAAAACGCCCGAATTATCTATTAATAACTTTTATGCCATCATGTACTATGGAATTTTCACGATATTTCTCGAATATTCTAGATCATTCTTTACTCTTCCACCATACTATAAAAGGGCGACGGGAAACTTCGAATCAGTCAGTATAAATTCGACTTTTGTGTTGTAAACTTCGAGACATTGACAAGAGTAGATTTTGTCGTTGTTGTAACCATAGTTACGTTCCATTGTTAATAAAGGTATAAAAACGAAGACACGTGTTTTTATACGAGGTGATACGGAACATTTGGTGTCAGAAGCGGAACGGAATTACCCAAGGAAGACGAAGTAGTCAAGAAGAAAATTTGAATGCCAGTTGAGACCAGACAACAAACAGCCGTTATGGAGGAAATTAGTGCTCTAATTAAGCTAATGATGGAAAAACAAGAAGACTTAAAAGAAGATCTAAAAGTAATGAAGACGAGCCAAGAATCCCTGAAAGAAGACCTAAAGAAAGAAATGCAGACGAGCCAAGAAGCCCTGAAAGAAGACCTAAAGAAAAGAAATGCAGACCAAGCCAAGAAGCTCATGAAAGAAGACCTAAAGAAAGAAATGCAAACAAGCCAAGGAAGACATTAAAAGATGAAATGAAGACCAATTTAGAAGAAATGAAGAAAAGTCAAGAAGAAATGAAGACAAATCAAAAAGAAATGAAGTGGGAAATCAAAATCAGTCAAGCAGAAACGAGACAACAAATCGAGAAAATTCAAAATGACATAAAAAAAGGACAAGAACAAATGAAGCAAGAGATAAAAGAGAAGATAGTGAAGATTCGAGAACACCTGAGGGGAGAATTTCATCAATGCCAAGATGAGATGAGAAAGGAAATGTTGCTTGAATTAAAACTTACAAAAGAAGATGTCAAAGAAGATATAGAAGAAATACAACAGACTGTGCAGTTAGTTCAAGGTCAAATGCAACAAGAAGTGCAGCAATTACACCGGCAAATTCAAAATATAGCCAGTACAGGTGTCGTTCCAGGATGTGGTACTCCAGCAACTGTTATGAAACCACCAACGTTTGACGGAAAGGTACCGTGGGTTACGTACCTTAGACAATTTGAAGCTGCTGCGAACGGCAATAATTGGAGTTTACCAGAAAAGGCACGCGCACTAGTGCTTGCTCTACGAGGTGAAGCCATGGAGGTATTAAGAAATATTCCTGAAGAGAAACAAGGCGACTATCAATCAATTGTAATGTTCCTAGAAATGAGATATGGCGAGACACATTTGCAGGAAGTTTATAACGCGCAGCTGCAGGGACGAAGACAAAAATATAACGAAAGCCTTCAGGAATACGAAGCTGACATCGTACGTTTGATTAATCTGACATATCCAACATACCCAGAAGAAATAAAACAAGAACTAGCCGTGGGTAGTTTCATTGAAGGTCTACGCGATCCAGACATGAATCAGGCTTTAAGAATGGCCAGATTGAAGAAAATATCAGAAGCTCTTGCCTACGCGCTTCAGTTCGAAACAGCCAAACAAACGTCTAGGAGTCAGACAAGAATAAGAAGAATAAACTTTGTACCAGAAGAAGACAATTCAAATAAAGATTTTGCAAGAGTAATGAAGGAGTTGCAAGAAATTTTCCTTAAGAAGCAAACAGAAGAAGACAACAGTATGACATTTAGAAGAAGAAATACTATCCGCTGTTGGAAGTGTGGTAAAGAGGGGCATCTACAGAGAAATTGTACCAGATTCAATGGGCGAAAGCTGGCTAGGTGCTACCAAGCCCCACCAACAACAACTATTAGAGTATCCCGGCTGCAGAACAATGGCTCCAGCTTGGTAGTACCTGGAAATGTATGCGGTCGGGAATGTGAAGATGGTACTAGATACTGGTTCCACACATACCATCGTGAAGCCGAACATCGTAGCTCACTGTAAAATATACCGCCCTGTAAAGAATTACCTTTTAGAAACTGCTAATGGAGAAATTATACCAGTTAAAGGCATACATGAAGCCAGAATAACTCCTAGGAACAACCACATTTATCCACGTCGTGTTTGTTGCCGACATCCTGGACGAAGTTATCCTTGGCCTTGACATTATGGAGAATCAGAAGTTTGTACTAGACCTTCCACAACGGGTGCTGCGAACAAATAATGAAGAGATCGTAATGAGATTACCACGGAGTAGTGAAGCTTCGATTCGAGAAGTTATCCTCACAGAAGATGTCATTCTACCGCCAAACTCAGAAAGCATCATACAAGCAAGGTTTGAAGACTCAGAAGAAGGTGAAATCGTTTTAGTCGAACCAGTAGAAAATTGTCCGTTATACGCTAAAGGAATTCTACCAGCAAGAACTTTGGCGCAAACCAAAAGAAATATGGTATTTGTGAGAATGATGAACCTGAAAGATTTCCCTCAACAGGTCAAAATGGGTGACAAAATCGGTACCTGTCAACCTGCTGCTATGATAGTTACCTATCCCTGTACCACACCTGCAGGAGTCTCCACACGTAAACTACCTGATACCTGTGAGACCTGGTGATTTCATATCCGGAAGACAAGGAAAAATCTGCTTTTTCAACTGGAAACGGACTGTGGCAGTTTAATGTTATGCCATTTGGTTTATGCAATGCCCCGCTACTTTTGAACGTTTGATGGAGTTGACATTGCGGGGACTAACTTGGAAAACCTGCTTAGTATATCTAGATGACATTATAATTTTTGAAAACATTTGACGACCACTTGAAAAATGTTGAAGAAGTTTTTCAGAAGCTTAGATCCGCCCAGCTGAAGCTTAGTCCAAAGAAATGTCACCTTTTCCAGAAAGAAGTAAAGTACCTAGGGCATATAATTACCGAAGAAGGAGTAAAAACTGATCCAGAGAAGACTGAAGCTATCCAGAACTGGCCTGTACCAAAGAACAAGCATGAAATTAGAAGTTTTCTGGGATTGTGTACCTATTACAGACGGTTCATACATGGGTTTGCTGATATTGCAAGACCATTACATCGTCTTACGGAAAACAACAACAGCTACGAATGGACTGAAGATTGTCAAGCAGCTTTTGTACACCTAAAGAAAGCCCTGTGCAATCCCCGGTGTTGTCCTATCCACAACCAAATCAAACATTTATTGTGGACACTGATGCGAGCAATACTGCTATTGGTGGAATTTTGTCACAGATTCAAGATGGCCAAGAAAAAGTTATAGCCTATTTTAGCAAAGTTCTGTCCAAACCTGAAAGAAATTATTGTGTCACTAGAAAAGAACTTTTAGCTATTGTCAAATCTTTGGAGCATTTTCATAAATACCTGTATGGCCAGAAATTCCACCTAAGAACGGATCATGCATCACTTAAATGGTTGCTTCAGTTCAAGAACCCTGAAGGTCAGATAGCCCGATGGCTGCAACGTATTCAAGAATACGACTTTAAAATCGAACATCGAAAAGGACTGAACCATAAGAATGCTGACGCTCTATCAAGACGACCCTGCCCGGACGAATGCAAACACTGCAGCAGACGAGAAGAGCAAGAAGATCCCGATGAATTCCACTGCCGAAGAACACGCATCCAGTGCTCTCAAGAATGGGACCCTAAGATCTTGGCAAAAGAACAACTAGAAGATCCAGATTTTGGAGACATTGTCAAACTTAAGACAGAAAATGTGAAAAGGCCACCATATCAGCAAATAGCTTCAAAGTCTCCAAGACATAAAGGGTACTGGGCCATATGGGACTCTTTTGGTTATTAAAGATGGCCTATTACAAAGGGTCTGGGAAAGTTCTGACGGCAAAATCCATAAACATCAGATAATCCTACCAACCAAAAGGATTCCTGAAATATTGCAAGCCTTGCATAATGGTGTAGGAGGTGGCCATTTCGGAGTTATGAAGACTCTTGAAAAGGTTCGAGAAAGGTTCTACTGGCTGGGAAGTCGTGCAGACGTAAAAGACTGGTGCAGAATGTGTAAGGACTGCGCTTCCAGCAAGGGACCGAAAACCCGAAGCCATGGCAAGATGAAGCAATACAATGTAGGGGCACCTTTTGAAAGAATTGCCATAGACATAGCAGGGCCATTTCCAGTTAGTAAATCAGGGAATCGCTATATATTGGTAGCAATGGATTACTTCAGTAAATGGCCAGAAGTCTACCCAATCCCAAATCAAGAAGCTATCACTGTTGCCGATGTATTATTTCAACAATGGATTTGTCGCTATGGAGTTCCTAGAGAAATACATTCCGATCAAGGCAGAAACTTTGAGTCCGATCTTTTCAAGAACCTTTGTAATCTCCTGGGAATCCATAAAACAAGAACAACACCTCTTCATCCCCAGTCCGATGGCATGGTAGAGCGGTTTAACAGAACACTTGATAACTACCTGAAAATTAAAGTAAATGACCAACAAAGTGACTGGGATAACTGTATACAGCCGTTTTTATTAGCATACCGCTCCGCAATTCACGAAACTACTGGCGAAACACCTGCTAAAATCATTTTCGGAGCGGAAATATGTCTTCCAGTTGACTTGCTTACAGGACGACCTTCCACCAATGAAGAACCAGCAGAAGACTATGTAAGTCAACTAAGTAAACAGCTACAGAGGATACATGAAGAGGTGCGTACCAAGTTACAAAAAGGAAGTGACCGTATGAAATCCCGCTATGACTTGAAAGCTAACCATCAGGGATTTGTCGTCGGTGAAAAAGTTTGGTTATACAATCCAAGAAGAACCAAGGGGCGTTCACCGAAACTACAGAAGTCATGGGAGGGACCATATAAAGTGGTGACACGGCTTAATGATCTGGTGTACCGTATACAGAAGAGTCCACAGGCAAAGATGAAAGTAGTACATCTAGAAAGGCTAAGCCGTTATCAAGACAGTGAAGATACTTGATCGAGACGATCAAAACTTGGAAGGGGGCAATGTTACAGACTTTCAAAAATGTGTTTAGGTTATAGAATTTTAGAGAGTTAGGATCATTTAATTTAGTTTGTTAATTTATTTAAATAATTTACCTTAATTTTTCCAAGTTCTTTCATCACTTTCGAAGGTTTCCGAAAACGCCCGAATTATCTATCAATAACTTTTATGCCATCATGTACTATGGAATTTTCATGATATTTCTCGAATATTCTAGATCATTCTTTACTCTTCCACCATACTATAAAAGGGCGACGGGAAACCTCGAATCAGTCAGTATAAATTGACTTTTGTGTTGTAAACTTCGAGACATTGACAAGAGTAGATTTTGTCGTTGTTGTAACCATAGTTACGTTCCATTGTTAATAAAGGTATAAAACGAAGACACGTGTTTTTATACGCGTGATAAGCGAAAGTTAGGTTTATTAAATGACACTGTGTATTTTTAAAAATTTTAAAAACGGTGCATTAAAAATATATTGTGTACGAGGTAAAATGTGTCTACATTTACCACTTCTTCGGAATAATGATTTGTGGAAATTTACAAATTTATAGTTTTTGATACTTTTAATACTAGTATAACTAAACCCAATTAACCTACTCCCCTGACCTAATTAACTTAAAACCCCATGTCATTTATCGGTTAAAAATCTTATTTTCTCAGTTTTTTAAAATTTAAAGGATTTATTATCTTTTTAATAGTTTACCAGTATCAAAAACCATATTCTTTTTAATTTTACAAAACCAAAACCAGTCGTAGAATACATTTTTTAAATGTTCGCTTATCACAAAAAAAATAGCAAAATAAAACATCCATCTATACCGCGGGTGTCAACAAATCTATTTGACAAGCCATAACTTTTACAGTTTTCAGCTGAATTAACAGATTGGCGTTTTGTCTCCGCTTGCCATTTGACGTATTTCGTTAGAAGATAAAACAACAACCTTGCATTTGTCAATTTATACATTCTGGGCTACCGTTTCCATATACCATATTAGAAACCAAAAACGACAAACCGCCGACTCGGTAACGGCAATCTAGACTTGGTATATAAGTAAATGGCATAGAAAGAGGGGGTTTCGCATATTTTTTACTTTTTGGGTAATTCTGTTTAACCGGAAATGACATCAATTTCAAATTTTTTAAATAGAAGACCCCTGTGTATTTAAACATTTTTGGATTCCTGAGACAATTCTAAATAGTAATTTGATCATTTTTAAAAGTTTTTACGCCTACTTGATTTTTTTGAAAGCCATTTGTAGTATTGCATCTAGGTGGCTATGATCCTTTATTTATGGCTTTATTTTTAATCTGATCGCAAATAAATTGGTATCGTTAGATTCGTCAAAAAATCCTTTATTTGAAAAGTGCTTGTCTAAAAAGGGTTGCCATTTAAAAAATTATAGTTAGACACGAAAATGTCAATTTGCCAAATTGTTTTATTCCTATCTGTTCATATTAGTTACTAAAACTTTGCGATTGTATTTTTCTAAACATCACCTAGGGTCACTAGATTAATTTGCACCCAATCATGGCCACCTAGATGCAATATTAAAAATGGCTCTAAAAAATCAAGTAGGCTTATAAACTTTTTAAAATGTCACATTTTCTTAGAATTGTGTCAGGAATCTAAAAATGATAAAATATATAGGGTGTTCCATTTAAAAATTCAAATTGAGAATTTCCGGTTAAACCGGAAGTGACTGGAAAGTGAAAAATATGCGTAAACTCTCCTCTTATTATACCATTTACCTTTACCAAGTCTCATTTTGATTCTGTCCAATGCTCTAGAAGTTATGGCTTGTTAAATAGCACACTCGTATAGCAAATGCGTAGGTTTATCACAATTAGAGTTGAGCAATTTCCATCAACACTGTGTAAGCCTGCAAAGCATAATAAGGGAAGCCGTCATCGCACTCATTGCTATTTAAAATAAATTTTGAGTTAATCAGCCTGTTAATGGGATTTACATTGATAAACCCATGCAATATTTTTTAAAATGAGGACCTTTTTAATTCTAAAAATGATGAAAAGCTACTAGGCAGGTGATGATATTTGGATAAGTAAAAATATTGTGCAAACAAAGTATAATATATCGCAGTAAGGAGTATATATCACCCTAGTGATGCAAAGTTCTCAATTGTTTCTTTTTATTTTTGTTTGGGAAGATACAAACAACTTTTATTTTTTTTTTGAGGAATAACTTGTGGGTCGTAGGAAATAGTGTACATTACTTGTGTGAAAATCACTTTTCTTACACTTCGGATGTTGCACTCGGCTGACGCCTGTGCAACAATATTCCCACTCGTGTGAAATAAGTCACTTCGTTGGCTCTTGCTGGACAATAAAATTCACTTTAGGCCCGTTTTTATAAGCATAATTAAGTATTTGTGCTTATAAAATAATTGTGGCATTTTTTAACAAAACTGTTATATTAGTAGAGACGAGTCTTATTTATTGACTGAGAGGAGTTCATTTTTATTAAATAACTCAAAGACAACCTCTTTTCTTGTTTTTGTTTCTTTAATGGCCTAGTTTTAAAACGTATAATTTTAAATTTAACCATAAATGCGGCAACACACAATTTTTGCTTGTACTATGCAAATATTACGTATTTTGCTTTGAATAGGTGCAGTACCAAAACGACTTGTGGGTATAAAGTCTTATGACTTTAGCCTTCACTGTTCTCCAATACACGAGCCGCCACTGGCCTCTTTATATTTGGTTATATGCACCCTGTATATTAATTTACTCAAGTTAATGATTGTCAGTTGTCTTTCTAAGTAATCTTTTTCTCAAAGAGCGCTATTACTTCTTCCAATTTAAACAATGTTTTATATTGACTCAATTACAAAGGTACAGGTCGGACTCTTAATATTTATGACCCTGTATATAAATTAACTCTCTTTTGATCTCCTATTTAGTAAGTTATACTACTTACAGTAAGGTTCTTTTTTACAACCATTATCAGCAGATACATTTGGGAAGTTTTATTTAAAGCAAAACCTATACAATTAAAGTCTCACTTAAGTTTCGCTTAACAAAATTAAACCAAATGATTATTTATTATATAAAGTTGACCACATAGATCTATAATAAAAATGATACTCTATTGTTTATACAAATTGTTTACATCTTAGTACAATGGGTTACTAAAATAATTCATATCCTTTACAACGGTATATTTCACTTAATCATGAATAAGCATTTCGTTTCACCTAAAAAAATATCAAAATCAAAAAGTTTTAAATCCTAAATATTAAAATGCTGTCAAACGTGATGTATTTAGCAAAAATAAAACCATATTTAATATTATTAGCTCTTTTTAGTATCTTTTAGTACACTAATTGTTTTAACGGTTGTGGATTATTTCAGACAAAAAATATATTAACCTTCTAACCAGCACATTCTTTCTTTTATCATAAGCAGGGATGGGGAACCCTTTTACGTTTCTAACGTGCCATTTTTGTATAAAATTAAACGCATAAAAAACTTTAACTTAGTAAGTAAAGAAACTTTTTTTGCCACTTTATAATGAAACAAAAATGACATGAAGGATGGTCATGGCCTCTTATTTTTTGACACACCTACAAAGCATAATTTATTTTTTCCATTTTAGGACCCTCCTCAGAAAGTTGTCTTTTAACTTTAAACAAAAAGTAAAAACTGATCAAACTCTCATATCTTTGGAGATATGAACCAAACATATAATTTTTCTTATGAAACACCCTATACATTTATTATCTCAATAAATTATAGAGAATGAGAGCTTTTAAAAATATTAAATACCTTATAGGTATTTTTTTTTATTTCTAGACCCTAAATGGATGTGTTCATTTTTAAAATTGAATTTTGTATAGTGGGCCATGATATAGACTTTGTATACAAAAATAAACTTAGCTCTTAAATTCATGTTTTTGTTTTCACCATTATCACACAGCAAAATCCATGGGCTACATTTTTATTTAATATTTTGCTCCTGCCCAGGAACCCCTATTTAGACCCCTTTAGTTTTTAATCAATTAATAAGTGAACAAACTTGAGGAACCGGAGGGCATTTCTCGGGGATGCTGGGCGAGATAAAATAGTTTTAAACCTAGATTTTGCTATAAAATATAAATAAATGATAAACTTAGGGCTGCAACTCTTGATTTTTGGTTATCAAGCCTATATCATGACAGGTCACCATAATCATGACCCACTAAGCAAAATTCAATTTTAAAATTAAACATCAATTCGGGGTCATAAATTAAAAATAACTGTAAGGAATTACATATTTTAAAAACTTCTCATCCTCTTTTAATTTAATAAGTATAAGAAATATACAGGGTGTTCCATAAAAAGATCATATAAAATAATCTAACTACACCACTGGATTCTACGTAAAATATCTACTCAATATCAGTTTTGCTCTTGTTACAAAACAATCAAAAATACGAGGTGGGGTCCATAAATAAAAAAAAAATCGGTTGTCTGCAAAGTCGGCTTACTGACGACAGCTGAACGTAACAACGCGTCACAAGAAAATACTGACGAAACGGTCGCATTAAAAAAAAAAATTAAACAACTTACATCACATGCACTTTCTACTCAACGAAAACATACAAATGCAGTATTATTGTATATAGCAACTATCCACACGGACGCGAAACACATTCTCGAACGCCGCCTGAACGCGTGAGGCCGATTCGCCTCGTATCTCGAGCTCTTGCCTGCACTTGAAGCTTTGAGAAAGAAACAACCGCATGAGTCAGTTTGTTGTGCGCGCAGCCGGCTCCATCGAATTACAGGACGCCATCACGTGCGAAAATTCTACCCGCATGTCAAAAACTGAAAGCGCCGTAGAAATATTCTGGTGTCATCTTTTGTTTTATCCAAGAGAAGCAACAGTCTCGCGAAACCGCAAGTATCAATCTCTCACCAATAACCAAGATACCGCATGCAACCGCAACCAAATTCGGACACTCTGCACTGTAGTTAGGAAAACTCTGTATATAATAGACTTGTAGACTTCACGTAAAAACGCGCGTAATTTTTTTTTATTGTAACTATAAAAATACTTACAGTGTCTGATCTTAGACCTTTGAATGTAATAGAAAGTTTTAATAACTTCTTCGTCAGGCAAAAACAGAATGATCTGCAAGAATTTTTAAACATCATCGAAATCCAAAAATAATATAAACTTTAAACATGCTGGATAACTCATTATTTTCGCAGAAAAGAAGCACCTAAAAGTCGTTAATTCCATAATAAAAACTTATTTTTGTTTCATTTTTAAATTACTACAGACATTGCATTGCGTTTTATTAATTAAATTAAGGCATAAAATTATGCCGAATTTAATGCCTTAAAGATAATCATGTTTGCTGTCGTGAAAAAGCAGATCAGTAGTCATCCCAACTAATAAGCGGCTAAGTACTGCAAAGACAATTAGCCATAACCTTGTAGGCGTTACTCCAATAATGACCTTACTAAAAAGCTTAAATTTGCTTTTCGAGACAGAAAGCATGATTATCTTTCAATCTGTAAACTTTATATTTATCCTAAATAAAATATGGAAAAATGCATTTTTTTGCATATCTGGCATTTTTTGCATAAATTTCATATTTTTACAAGAAATTGCATATATCGGCATATTTTTATAAAAAAACATGAATAATGCCAAAATTGTCTGAATGTGTCGACCTTTTCTTAGAATTTTTCGTTCAAATTCCCCGAGTAATAAAACCTTTTCTGTTGGATCATTTTGGGCGTACCTGCTATTGTAATTATAAACACTTTGGGAGGGACGGGTTTTTCCGAAATCAAAAAGGGCGCAATTCTCGGTAAAACTGTTAGGAATAAGTAGAGCTCTATCAATCTCTGAAATTTACAATACTGTCATTTGTGGTTTTCGTGTCTCAACGGTGTAAACGTGTGTTTGAGGCTAATTTTAAAAGCGTATTTACAGTGTAATTTTATTACGTAACCCGTGACTTCGTAACTTTGTTTACATCGCGATGTCCAACCTAGTGTTTGGATTCAGCCATATCCTGAATTAACGCTGGATGGAGGAAAAGTATTTTGTCGAGCTTGCTCTAAAATGGTAAGTTATAGAAGTACCTCACATATTTTTTCATTCTAAAACAAGTGTACGCCATTGTCAACGCATTTTTCGGTAAAAAAAAACGTGAGTAAGCTGTGGCTTTTGTTTCAGATTTCTTCTGATAGAAAATTTTTAATCCAACAGCATGCAAAGACACCTTCTCACCTTAAAAATGTGGAAAAACTCTTAAAGGACCCAATTCAAAAAGGGCAATTGACTATGGCGCAGTGCTTAGGACTGAAAACCCCGCAGCAACTTTTTAACCAGGAACTTTGCGATGCCTTGTTATCTACGGGAATTTCCAATTTCAAAAGTGAACAATGTCACTTTTAGTTCATTCTTGCAGAAATATTGCAAATTTAACATTCCCGATGAAAGTACCTTAAGAAAAATATGTCGAGATTTGCTACGATGAGACCATAAGAAAATTCGAAAAATCGTTGCCGATAACTCGATTTATTTTATAGTTGACGAAAGTACTGATTCACGGGGCGCTATATGGCGCATTTAATGATAGGGGTGTTACACGAAGATGTAAAAATAAATGTTACCTAATTGGCGTCAAAGCAATTGGAGAAAACCAACAATTTAACCATAACACGTTTTGTTCAAGATGAGTTGTCCCGTTTTTTTCTACCAGAAAGTATACCATGCGATAAAGTTTTATTAATGTTAAGCGACAATGCAAGCTATATGGTAAAGGCAGCACAGAACTTAAAGATATTCTACAGCAATTTAATTCATGTAACATGTCTAGCTCATGGCCTTAACCTTGTCGCGGAAGAAATAAGACGAAATTTTCCACATGTTAATGAATTCATAAATAATGTCAAAAAGTTTTTATAAAATCGCCATTACGAATTCAATTTTACAAAGAACGTCTGGGTAATATTCCACTGCCCCCTTTACCTGTTGTCACGAGATGGGGCACTTGGTTAGAAGCAGCATTTTTTTATGCGGAGCATTTTGAAGGAATAAAAAGTTTAATTACAGAACTAACTGATTCCACTTCGACATCAGCTGCTCTGGAGGAATGTAAACGGCTTGTTCAATTACCTAATTTACCTCAAAATCTAGCATACATAAGCTTAAGTTTTAAATTTATTGTTGAGGACATAAAAAACTTGAAACACAAAATTTGACACTTTGTGAATCAGTCGATTTGATTAATCATGTAAAGGAATCTTTTCGTATGGTTAAAGGACACGTAGGCATATCTATAGGAAATAAATTGCAATATGTTTTAAACAAAAACTCAGGATTTTCTATTTTGGAAAAAGTTGCGAAAGTTCATCAAGGTGATCCTGTACCAGATCTTGAACTATCGCCTTCCAACATAAACAAGTTTAAAAATGCACCCATAACTTCTGTTGATGTTGAAAGAAGTTTTTCGATTTATAAACATTTATTTACAGATAGAAAGCATAATATTTTAATTGAAAATTTTGAAAAACAAATTATTGTCAATTGCTTTAATAACGCTAGTTTGTGAAATTGCCTATTTAATTTATAAGATAAGGATGTATGGTTACTGTATTTCTTAAAATATTGTTATTTTTTATTATGTAAAATAAATAAATGTCAAATTTGTATTTAAATCTTAATGCAGTTTTAATGTACATATATATAAAAATACAACTTTTTAAATACTAGCAGGAGGCAATTTAGAATATTATTATTATATATGAATTGTTTTCTAAATACAAAATTTATGATTAAGACGATAATTAATGTCTGCATATTTGCATATATTACGCATATTTTTTAAACATTCTTGCATATTTGCGCCAATGTTGTGCATATATATGCGCATATTTGCTCTCTTTTCCGTTGCATATATTCCGGTCTGAACTTTTTGGTGAGATTTATTTATTTATTTTTTAAGTCGGTTTATTTTTTTTAAGTGTCTGTAAATATAAAATATGGCTCCTTGGGTATGTAACAAACCAGAAACTTTTTGTTTATAATTTTTCCAGATTTTTTTTCCTTAAAAGATAGAGGATGGTTCCCAAACTATATTAGTAATTGTCAGTTTTGTTAAAAGTTTAAGAATATACAGGGTATGTCAAAAAATTGAAAACTACATGAAGTAAAAGTACCCTTATTTAAAAAAATAGAAAATGTTAATTAGAAATGTCATTAGAATCAAAAGTTATGCCCAAATTTTAAAAATTACCTTTTGTGTAAAATAGGATTTTCTGAAAAATAACAAATAAAAAAGTTTAATTTGTTCACTGCAGTTCACTAATATGAGCCATACTGTATATTTAAAATCAAAAGCAACCAATTTTATAGGGTAAACTTTTTAATATTACTCGTTAACAATACAATTTATATCAATTAACTAAGTTATTCTATTCCACAGATTTTGTGTTTGATCACAGCCTTCCCTAAACTAACAAGCCATAGAGTTGCAAAATCTGACAACACAGCATGTTGGAAATATCAAGTTTAAAAACACGTTTAAACTTAAATTAAAGCTTTTAGTATTTTAAAGTGCCTTTTATGTAATACAAATTAAGTTGTTACATTTATAACTAAAATATGTTTCTCTTAATTTATTTTAAGTATTCCAGTTGTTACCAAATAATAAAGGGTTTTATTAATTATACAAGTTACCTTGGTCTGTGTGAAAACAAAATAAAAATGTGTTAGAAAAGGTCTTAAAAACAAAATTTTGTATGAAACAGAAAAGTTCTAAATATAGATTTTGCGGACACATTATTGCTTTTTATGGCAAATAGAGTCTTTATTAACTTGGGTTGTAACTATCTATCAATCTGGTCTATGTAACGGAATCTTTGAGCCTAATTTTAACCAACTTCCAGCTATTCGATTTCTTTGAAACTTTGCACACGTATCAAGGACACGATGACAGATGCAATAATCTGCAAACAGTATCCCGTTATCTTTTTGAATCGCCAGGAAAAAAATTCCATTATATTATAAAAACAACACCTAGGATGCCATCTGTTGGCAACATTTCAAACTTTGCTATTAAATGAAGAAGAAATTTTTTAGTTTTTACACAATTTGGTTAGTTGCACCATTGGTGTTCAATTTTTATGAACAATAAAAATTAATAAGTTCTTTTACACAATAGGGTTAGTTGCACCATTGGTGTTCAATTTTTATGAACAATAACAGTTAATAAATGCCGTTAACACGCTTTTTTATTAACTTGGGTTGTAACTATCTGGCTATGTAACGGAATCTTTGAGCCTAATTTTAACCAACTTCCAGCTATTCGATTTCTTTGAAACTTTGCACACGTATTAAGGAAACATGACAATGCAATAATCTGCAAACAGTATCCCGTTATCTTTTTTGATCGCCAGGAAAAAAATTCCATTATATTATAAAAACAACACCTAGGTTGCCATCTGTTGGCAACATTTCAAACTTTGCTATTAAATGAAGAAGAAATTTTTTAGTGGGTTGTAATATATTGGCAACGGTCCAAACATTGCCTGGATTGCCATCTGTTGGCAAAATTTCAAACTTTGCTACTTAATGAAGAAGAAATTTTTTAGTGAGTTGCAATCTGTTGGAAAAATTTTAAAATTTGCCACTCTTGTTCATTAAAAAATTTTTTTCGCCATTTTGTCAAGAGTAGCAGAAACTAAAAATGAAAATAATTAATAGTTTAAAAAACTAAAAAACACGCTTTTATATGCAACCGAACTAAAAATTAGAAAATAATTTTTCATTAAAAAAATATTGTCATTTCATAGTAAAAGCGTGGGGTGATAAATATATTAAATGTTATAATTATTATATTTGCAAATATCTATGATGGAAAAGTTATGAAAAAATAGTAAAATGCACCCCACGCTTTTTACTATGAAATGACAATATTTTTTTAATGAAAAATTATTTTCTAATTTTTAGTCTCGGTTGCATATAAAAGCGTGTTTTTTTAGTTTTTAAACTTCCTAAAAATAATACGTATATTTTATTTAAAACAACAAAAAAAAAATAAGTATATCTATCATGAAATCTATTTAAAATATTCCTAATGTTCAGTTTTGTTTACAACGTTGCCTTTCTTACTTTATGACTTGTTAGTTTAAGATGGCTGTGGTTTCACCTGTTGGTTGTTGACTGTTTAACCTGACTATAGGGTTACACAAATGAAAATCTATGGTTTTGGTCTCTTGTACTTTTTGGTTATTTTTTTGGTTTACATTACTCATATTGTATTTGTCATTTTTGACAAATTCATTTCGTTTAATTTTTTTAAAGGGATAAGGAAAGATCCTGCTATGGCTGCTGATTTAAAGGGGCGTGTTTTAGGACATAGTTTTGTAGGAAAACAGTTTTATTTTGAAAACTAACTCTTGAGACTTCAAAAAATTTTTAATATAAAAGATTTATTTAATATAAGATATTTATTTATTATTAATAAATTTAATTTTTAAATATACTTACATATCTTCAACAAACATGCCTAACATGGGTAAAGCAGAAGTAGACGTCGGATATAGTTTAACCAATCCAGATAGACAGGAAAAGCATTTCGCAGATATTTTTGGCATTTTGGTTAAATCAAAAAGTTTATATAATATTTCCAAAATATTTTCTTCTTCTAGTATTATAAATGTTTTAGAATTTAAAATTTCACATAAAAGATTGATGGTTTCCCCCACAACTTTTATGGACCTTTGCATCAAGGGAACTAAATTAACTGATTTACTACCTTTATTGTTATAATTACGTTTTTCTACAAATAAAGAAGTTTTGTAGTAGAAGATTGAAAGCACGTTATTTTAAGAGTTTTTTTTTATAAAACTAAAATCACTAATATTTTATTTTATGCATAATCAACACCATACCCTTGACTGGGGATGGCGAGTTTCTTAAAATTATCAAGATCTTGTCATGATTTTAAGAGAAGGTCAAGACGAAAACTACTCGTTTGCAAAATTTCCAAAAAATTTTAAAATTTCTAAATTTTTGGTTTTATATTTATCTTTTTATTAACCATAGGCTCTATATTGGTTAGCCGGATTCATTTATTCAATAACCTTTTTTATTAGGTACACCCCAAAATCTATTTAGAAAGAATGCGACCGCTTCGGTCTCGGTCCCGGGGTATACGAGCTGACCCTGTTCAGCCCTATTGACCTCTATGAACTGGCTGGTCGCTTAAAACAAAATAAAGAAAAAAACCCACAAAAAATCTAAAATTTGTCAACACGCAGTTGATAACAATCACAGAATAAACTGAAATACTTCAATATTTTAGCAAAAAAATTGTTCTAAAAACTCAAAATAAAAAAAAGTGCGTACATAAAGATCACCGTGTAGCATCAATTTCAGTAAATTTAAATAACACCTGGTTACCTTTGCTTGATACTGCAGTATCTTCAGCGCCCGCACTCTGTAACTCGATAGAGAAGAAATTTCCTTTCTATGCAATGTAAATCATATGGCAATTTCAGGAAATTTCTTTTCTATCGAGTAACAGAGTACGGGTACTAAACCCTAAAATCAACTAACTCATCAACTTTATGCTCTTAAAAATAATAAATACACCAGTTACTTATTTATGTAACTCATGACTTAAACTTCAAACTATTTTCAGAGTTTTCAAAACTGAAAGCCTAAAATTTTAATAGTTTTTAAATTTAAATATTGGTTAATTTTTTATTTTTATTTTTTAATTGAATTTTAACCTGACAACGGTGGCAGGCTGGCCACCAAAACGCCGGCTTGGCGGTGCCGCCACCCTTCACGTCTAAACAATATAAATATCATATC
>JACEGR010010958.1:0-16792 GCA_014170235.1 Listronotus bonariensis | reverse complement strand
GTCATTCGCCATTTTGTGGCGGTGGCCATATTAAATTTTATTTTTTTATAGCGAGCTTTATTCTGCCAACTCAGGCCTTTTCATTTGATACACCATATTGAGGTAGGTGTGGAAAAAGAAATATGTAATCCGCCATTTAATGACGATCCTTTTTTTTAAGACAATTGTTGTAAAAACATTTTTATGACTATTGCAATCCATCTCTGAGGTTACAGCGTGATTTTCAGATTCTACCCAATTTTACTCTTTAACTCGTTTTGCTATTATAGCCATGTGAAAAACTTCTAAGTAGGTTAATGGTGTATTTTTTTTTTTAAATATTGTGGTGTAGTTAGTTTTTTATCTATGTTTGGCAATTTTTGAGAAAAATTACCTAACTTATGGATTTTCTTATGAAACACATTGTGTATTTTCATTCCTATTTATTAGGCGCTTCCTTAAGGCTTTCCAAAAATACATACTAGTATAATCTAGTATTTATACTTTATAGAAAACCATGACAGAAAATATTAAACCATTATTTTTTAATTCCTATTTTTTTTTGTTTAACTTATATATATATATATATATATATATATATATAATATATATATATATATATATATATATATATATATATATATATATATATATAAATATATATATATATATATATATATATATATATATATATATAAGGGAAAGTGTGCGTCGTCCGCCGCATGGAAGACGACATTGTCGGAACGTAAAGTAGCGTACCATTCTTTAAGCCAAGAAGATAAGGTCTCGACTGAAAACGACAGACCTCTCACACGAAGCCGAAGACGCCCTCTGATTGGCCTGCCCGCAACCGATCCGATCAGACGCCAACCCGAGCGCACAAACCGGCCGCTCCGAACAAAACGCGTCAGTCGGCAAACAGATACCGTACCCTAAGTTTCCGAAGAAGATGGATGTGAAGCCATCGAAACGTCAAACAGAAAATTGTTTAAACACGCGAGTTACCCGGAGAATCTATTCCTTCATCTTACACTCGCGAGAACATTCGCCAAAACATATATATATATATATATATATAGGGGCCCACCATATTCGACACGGTCTGTAGCTGAATAACTATGGGGTTTTTAAAAAAAGTAAATACTGGAACATATACAGGTCGGATAAGGCCACAGTATAAAACTAATTTAGTTTATACAGGGTGTCTCAAAAAAGTGTGACGTATCAAAGTTATATTTTTTTAAATGGAACACCCTATATTTTATGACTGGTTTAAGATTAAAAATAAAAAAATAGCTCAAGTTTGTTTATGGTACCAAGTGTTTAATTATTCATTTTTATAATATTTGATTTTTTTTTCAAAATGCAAAAGCGCAATTAAATTAATTTTATTTTAACCTTATAAACTCTTTAAACTTTAAAATTTGTAACAAGATTAGAAAAGTCTGCCATATCATCGGTAGGTCATATTAAGATCAAATATTGTACAGGGTGATCAAAAAATAATTTTAATTTTTCAGAAAATCAAATAGCAATATCTCTCTTATTTTAAATGGAACACCCTGTATTTTTTACGTCACATGATGACAAATAAAATACTCTTTTATATGGTGTATAGGTTGCCTATACCTATCTTTTGTGCTTTTTAGTAAAATCTGTTTTTACAAATTTTTAATACAAATGTTTATTTAAATTAAAGTTGGCTGTGACATAACAACCATTAATATTTTTCTTAAGGAAATAACAACGACCATTTATCGATTACTAGTGTTTTAGTCAGTTTAAAAGAAATTTCAATGATTTTAAATAAAAACCCTTCTTCTACAATAACAAGATGATATAAAATACTGGTAGGATGTAAAAAAAATGGTTTACTTTAGCCTAGAGTTAATCTCTGAAAAATATTTCAGAAGAAACCATCTGATTACCTTAATAGTTGCTTTAAAAAAATTTACAAAGTGATTATGGATAATGGAAGAAACGAGTTATAGGTCACAGAATGTCGTCATAACTGACCAGAGGCGTTAGTAGGATTGTTTAAAAACACAAGTTTTATTATTACCACATTTAGCTGAAATAAGTGTTATTGGAAGTAGCATTATAAGCAACTAATGATTTTTTTCTGTGAATTTTCAAAATAGTGGCAGATAATACAAAATCTTTTAATTTTGTGATTTTTCTAGACAAATTTACATTTTGCAATAACGGCTCAGTAAATGAGCATAGCTATATCACAAATCACAACCTACTTAAATTAAATAGACATATGGATTAAAAATATGTTAAAACGGAATTTACTAAAAAGTATAAAAGATAGGTATAGGCAACCTATATACCATTTAAAAGAGTATTTGATTTGTCATCATGTGGTGTAAAAAATACAGGGTGTTCCATTTAAAATAAGAGAGATATTGCTATTTGACTTTCTAAAAAAAAATATTTTTTTTTCTCTGTAGAATCTAAAACCGTCATAAAATATAGGGTGTTCCATTAAACAAAATATAACTTTGATACGTCACACTTTTTTGGGACACCCTGTATAGAGTAAAATAATTTTATACTGGGGCCTTATCCGACCTGTATATGTTCCAGTATTCACTTTTTAAAAAACCCCATGGTTATCCAACTACAGACCGTGTCGAATATGGTAGGCCACCCTGTATATATATATATATATATATATATATATATATATATATATATATATATATATATATATATATATATATATATATATATATATATATATATAATCACACAGGGTGTTTCCATAAGAAAAAACCCGATTACACCATAATATTCTACAAAGAAACTACACAATTCCCCCTCCAAAGTTTTGTTTATACCTTTAATAGCAAACGTGCTCTCGAATGGATTGAAATAGCCATGAACTATTTTCACTACAGTTGTTTTCTTAAAAAGCGAGATTTTGATATTCCGTACGGTTTTTGAGATACCCTGTAAAACCATTGAAAATGAAACTTCCTGTACGTCTAAAACATTAATTACTTAACTTTCTTATTGTTTGTATTGTGTGTACGAGACAAGAGTTTTCATAAGTTTAAGTGCACTAACAATATCTTGTGTACATGCAGATATGATATATGATACTTTATCGGTTCTTAAAATACCAAGAGTGCCTTTATTAAATTAGCCATCGATTAATATAGTTGTCATTATTATAGGGTGGCCAAGAAAACATTTTAAAACTTCTGACGTGACCGCTGTTAAAAAGATTACCCTTTATTCTTATTAAAATAAAGGCTCAAGAAGTACACATACATTGGTGACCAAAAAGTATTGAATAAATAATAAGTGTTTTTAATTTAAATTTAGATTTGTGATTTAGGATTTTTTAGTTTTAATTTAAATTTATTTTATTTATTTATTTATTTTTAAGTAAGGCATATAAGTCATATAAGTATGTCAAAATTATTTGTTCTATTATATTTATACAAAATATCTATCTATTTATTTTTTTGTTTTAAATCATATAATAATTAGTACCAGATTAAAGTAGGAAGCGGCCTTCACCCAGCTGTTTACCGGGGAAAAACTATTTTTTTCAAACATAGTATGTAAATAAACGTTTTGCGAATAGCTTGCCTTAAAAATTATGGTAAAGGCTATATTTGATTTTAAAAACTTACCTTAAAATTTTAATATACCCTGTTTAAGGCAACATAAATTTTATTTTTAAACATGCTTATGCTAGTTAATAAAAATATATATTTTAAAATAATACAGACTTAAAAATTTTAAAATTATTATTATTATTATTTTTAATTATTCCTAGCCTTGACCATGATTTTTAGGCTTCCTAATGTGCTACCTTTAGTAGCTTGATTAAACTATTTTTTTTAGTTTTCAAGAAAGTCTACTTAAAATTTTACAGTATTATAAAAGCATATATTGAAATTTTTTTGTATAATGTATACCTTTTCATCGGGGCGTTAAGCGGTTATAGACTTTTAAGTAAATATTTCAAAAGTTATTTTTAATATTTTGGCTAATATATAAATAAAAAGAAATAACCACGCTTGACGTCAAAATGACGTTTTTTTATAACTTGTAGCCCTCCGCTTTCTTTACGTCACTCTCAAATTGTTAGATTAGTGAAATATACACTCTTTAGCATGTAATTAACTTACCCTATTTAAATCTGTCGCGCAAATTTCTGATAGATTTATTTTTGTTTTTTACTCATATTTGGTGGAAGTATATAATCTGGTACAAGGTATCCTCCGGTATATTTTCCTGACATGCTGTAGTAACTTCAGAAATCCCCTCTTGGCTCTCCTACCATAAACTTTCTCATTTTAAATACAATTGTCTACTTTTTTTTATTTTTCTATATTTGTATTTGTTTAAGAACTTCTCTTTCCTACGATATATTATACAAAGTGTTTCTTACAAAATGGTAGTCAAAGATTATTTTTAGGAAAATCAAGTACTGCTTCAAAATAGGTTTTGCTTAGTAGGCCGTTTAGCCAGTGCCTTCCTTACATGAATATTTGGTATGTCCCGCTTTTCACGAGTACAGCCTTAGCAGCTCTGATATCTCTGTTATGAATCATGCGTGTTTCTCTTTAATCTTGTTAGTAATTTCATGTTTAAAATATGAAGCATTTGGCATAGTGAAAACTATCATTCACCATTGGCGTGAGGTCCTAGGAGGTAAAAAAGATTTATTTTTTGAATGGGATATTAGGGCTTATTCTAATATTTTAGATTTAAAATTGGCATCCCAAAACCTTCTAATTTATAATTTAAAACTTTCAAGCGCCAATGTTTTATTATTATTTTTCCAAAAGTATTTTTCTTCATCCCCAAACACCGCACGCCAATGATAGAGTCAGACAAGAAGTATTTGAGTACAAGTGATAACACGTATCGTAATGAAATCCGGACACCTGTATAGTGATTAAACTAAATAATTTTACACATAGAAAGGTGAGAAAGAAACAGTTCTAACGTAAACAACATGTAAACATTTCTGATTGGATGAGTCACTTACATCCTTAATATATCTGAACTAGCATACAAGTTATTAAAAGATAATAATAATAATAATAATTTTAAACACCTTATACTTCAAAGCCTAAGACGATTAGGACATAAACATTATGTTTATACAAAGCTTTTCTAATTTTTGTTATAGAATTAGCCCCAATGTTGTCAGCAGAGTTAGATTAGTACGTTTGGTTTCACATATCAAAGAAAATACTTATTTTAAATATATCCAACAATATATAGAGCTAAACTCAGTTTCCTTTTTAATTATGGTTTATTAATTGTGGTTATTATTTAACCTAATATACTGCTTATTTGGTTTTAGAACTTATATTTGACAAATAGCGTACATCATACGCTCTGTTTCAACAGCTTTTCAAACTTCCTAGAAAGCTTTAATGATCATTCCATATGTGTTGATAGTTTAATATTTAAAAGTAACAATATTTTAATACCAATACCTTCAGCTAATCATAAAATTTTATATTTTTTAATTTCCTCTAAATTTACTGTATGTATGTACGTACTACAGCTATCATTCTAAATAGACAAAAATAAAACACGCATTTAAATTGAAACTAGGGTTGCCTCACGTGAAGAAACAGAGAATTTGCCGAAAACTGTAAATTGCAAAATAATATCGCATTCCTTCCGGCTACAAAGTTATGTTAAAATACTATAATAAAATGAACATATTGATAAATTATGGTTTCAAAAGAAAAATATAATAATACATTTTACTGACAACATTTGTTTCAGATTGCAATAAAGATAGATGAGATGAGTACAATTTTTTATTAAACACATTTTGTTCGAGGCAAGTAGTACTTAATACTTTGACCACCAGACCTAACAGAACATGCCAGAACCCCTTTAAAGACAAAAAAATATATCAGGTGATAATCACTGGGTTGGCGCCATACTATATCCACCTTCAGTTTGGTAAATACAAATACCTTCTAATTATATCAAAAATACCTATTCCACCTTAAATATAGCTTGATGTATTACTGCATCAGCCAAGACTAGCAGGGTGTTACTTTGTAAACACTCTTCTCATTACTCTAAATATCCCGCCTGATTTAACAAATGTGCACACCATTTCACCATTAGAAAGTTATTTTCTAACTGCAACACTTATTGTCCAGCGCTAGTAAGCACCGACAGCCTCTTTTCAAAACCGACTTACTTGATTTTTGTAGGTTTTGTATCTAAAATTAGCATGGAAAAATGCTTTGTCCCAGTTTATTGTATCTGTTTGCTTTTTGAGCCGAAGTATAGGCACCAGCGACACCGACTGAAACTTTGGCAGCCTGAAGTCACAAAGTTCAGTTCATCGATAAGCTACGTTCTAGTATCATTTTTTAATTTGTAATTTACTAGACACAAAGAAGAAAATAAGTTTTTATCGCTGCTTTCTTTACAGTGAATACAAATAGACGTGAGGTATTTTGGGTGGTCTTAAATGACTACAGATCTGACCATTTACTTTAGAATTAACTTATCATTGTACATATATATATACAAAACATTTTTATTTAATATATATTACATGGTTTTATTTTTTAATTCTAAAGTAAATTAATCAATCTTTGTCGTATGTCGAGGGACACCTGAACAAACATTTTTAAGAACAAAAATACCCTCTGTCTATTTTTTTTTTTTGTAATCCACATGTAAAGTAGGCAATGAAAAACTTTAATTTTTTCTTCTTTTTTGTATCCTAGTAAATTTTAAATTAAAAATGACTCAAATTGCATATCCCACATAGAGACATGGAGCGAAATTTTAAACATTAAATAATTTAGTAAATTTGTTACTTCAGATACCAAAGTTATTTATTTTAGTCCTCGCTGTCGTTGCATAACTGTTACTACGCTGAAGAAGCGAATTTTATATTTTTCCTTAAAACTAAACAAGATACAATAAAAACTAAGGACAAAAAAATATATTTTTCCATGCCTAATTTTAGATAATACAAAACCTAAGCAAAATCTAATAAAGGTCAGTTTTTGAAAAAGGTATTTTATCCGGTGCCGCATAAAAAGCGACTGGACTTAATAAATGTTACGAGTTAGAACTAAATTAGCTTCCTAATGGTATAAAAGAATAGTGTTAAATTTTATTAAATCGAATTAGAGATATTTAGAATAATAAGAAAATTGATTTTTTAAAGTAAGCTAAAAACCCTGTATCTTGAAAAGCAATGCATTTTCGAATTGTAAAATCAAACTTTTTATATATTTAGGTTAGAAATAGGTCTTAATTATTTTTAACTATAATTAGAAAATATTTTGTATTTATAACGTAGATATGGATATAGATAGTGGCACCAACAACCAATGGTTTAAATTATCTACACCTGATATATTTTTTTTTTTGTCTTTAAAGGGGTTCTGGCTATTGTTCTGTTAGGTTTAATTAATTAAAGTATTAAGTACTACTTGCCTGAACAAAATGTGTTTAATAAAAAATTGTACTCATCTCTATTTATTTTTATATTGCAATCTGAAACCAAATGTTAATAATTAAAATGTATTATTATATTTTTTCTTTTATTTTTAGAAAACCATAATTCTATCAATATGTTCATTTTATTATAGTATTTTAAATAACTTTGTAGCCGGAAGGAGGATGCGATATTTATTTTGCAATTTACAAGTTTTCAGCAAATTCTCTATTATTTTCACACGTGAGGCAGCTCTAATTTTTCATTTATTTAAAAATAATTGTTTTTATTTTTGTCCTATTTAGAATAAAGCTTGTAAATACATACATACATACAGTAAATTTAGAAATTAAAAAATATAAAATTTTTACTTATTAGCAAAAATATTAGTAATAAAATATTAATTGCTTTTAAATATTAAACTATCCAACACATATGGGAATTATTATTAAAGCTTTCTAAGGAAGTTTGAAAAGCTTATTTAAAAACAGAAGCGTATGAATTTGTAATCGTTATTTGGTCCAAATATAAGTTCTAAAACCAAATAAGCAGTATATTAGGTTAAATAATAAACCACAATTAATAAACCATAATTAAAAAAGAAACTAGCAGTTTAGTCTGCCTTATATTTGTTAGATTATATTTAAAAATAAATAGTATTTTCTTGATATGTAGAAACCAAACGTATAATCTAACTCTACTGACAAATTTTAAGGGCTAATTCTATAACAAAAAATTAGAAAAAGCTTTGTATAAACATAATATTTATGTCCTAATCGTCTTAGGGTCTTTGAAGTATAAGGTGTTTAAAATTATTATTATTATTATTGTTTATTATTTTTAATAACTTGTATACTAATTCAGATGATATTAAGGATGTAAGTGACTCATCCAATCAGAAATGTTTACATGCGGGTATTTACGTTAGACTGTTTCTTTCCTTACCTTTTCTATGTAAAATTATTTAGTTTAATCGCTATACAGGGTGTCCGGATTTCATTACAATTGTAAAGTTATCACTGTACTAAATACTTCTTGTCTGACTTTATCATTGGCGTGTGGTAGCTTAGGGATGAAGAAAAATACTTTTTTGAAAAATAATAATAAAACATTGGCGCTTGAAATTTTTAAATTATAAATTAGAAGGTTTTGGGGATGCCAATTTTAAATCTAAAATATTAGAATAAGCCCTAATATCCCTTTCTAAAAAAATAAATCTTTTTTACCTCCCAAGACCGCACGCCAATGGTGAATAATAGTTTTCATCTATGCCAAATGCTTCATATTTTAAACATAAAATTACTAACAAAATTAAAAGAAAACCGCATTATTCATAACAGAGATATCAGGCTGTACTTAGGCTGTACTCATGAAAAGTGGGACACACTGTAAATATTCATGTAAGGAAGGCACTGGCTAAACGGCCTACTAAGCAAAACCTATTTTTTAAGCAGTACTTGATTTTCCTTAAAAATAATCTTTGACTACCATTTTGTAAGAAACACTTTGTATAATATATCGTAGGAAAGAGAATTCTTAAACAAATACAAATATAGAAAAAATAAAAAAAGTAGACAATTGTATTTAAAATGAGAAAGTTTATGGTAGGAGAGCCAAAGAGGGGATTTCTGAAGTTACTACAGCATGTCAGGAAAATATACCGGAGGATACCTTGTACCTTAGATTATATACTTCCAACCAAATATGAGTAAAACAAAAAATAAATCTATCAGAAATTTGCGCGACAGATTTAAATAGGGTAAGTTAATTACATGCTAAAGAGTGTATATTTCACTAATCTAACAATTTGAGAGTGACGTAAAGAAAGTGGAGGGGCTTTACTTTAGAATTAAAAATAAAACTATGTAATATATATTAAAAAAAACATTTTTATTTAATAATACTCTGTTTCTTTCAGATCATGCTTTTGGGATCTATGTTTATACAGTTCTCCAAGAAATTGACGTATCCAGCCCGATTTCTTTCCATAAGCTTCAATACAAAAATGCTTTAATTTAAATGGACATATATCTTTTAATGATAATTAGGTTATCAAGACAATTAAAGAAGAAAATCTCAACCAACACACACACAATCCAAGATCCTCGCGTGAAGAGACTTTCCGGCGCACAACGACGGAGGGCGGCAATCTAAGCTGCAGGGAAACGTGGCGAAGAAATTCGCTACAAAAGAAGAAGCCCAAAAGGCAACCGATTCCTTCCGGAAGGGGCGCTGTTTCCGGTTTTTCCCGCCAACGGAGTCTCAGCACTCTGTCTGGGAAGGAAGGGAACAAGCGTCCTAGGTCTGACGGGAGCACTCCCGAAGCAAGGACCAAAAGGCCAGGAAAGGCACTGAGGGCGTAATCGACTTTACTGACGCCTTGACTGCCATTAAACTAGCGATTGTTCCGCAGGACTATTCAGAAACACGCCTGACTGAGGAACAGTCGCAAGAAATTCAGATGGCATTGTTTAGAGGCAATCAAACCCCGTTCCGAAAGGCACTCGGTCCAGCTTTCAACAATAGCTACCTGAAAAAAGGTGCAGTGATCCTATCGTGCCGGAGGTAGGAAACCAAAACCCGGGGAAACCGAGGTTCCAAAACTCCGGCTATGGGAGAACCCAGCCTTGAAAGTTAGGGAGTGGCAAAGACCTACTTTCACACAGCAACAGGTATTGATTATGCTGGCCCCCTTCTCACCTTAGAAGGCAAGCCTTCGCCGAAGATCCTTCTAGCTGATCAAAACCCAGAAGAAGGGTTTAGAAACGGAGGACTGGCATGTCATAAAAACACTTTGTCGGTTCTAAAGAAGTAACATTGGTTATGAACATCAACGAAGCTTTCTAAAGGTGCTGAAAACGACCGGCATGAAAACATGTCTGGGAATGTGGATGGCAACTTTTAGGGTAAAGGTTCAGGGAAAGGGGAAATAATGGCTTAAACACCGTCAAAGAACCTAAAGCTCTTGTAAGTAATCCTACAAGCACAGTAGGGCAAGGTCTGCGCAGCCACTATCTACCGAGACTATAGCAATGGCCCTGATCCAAGAACCCTGGATCGTGCGGGGCCAGATGAAAGGGCTCGAGAAACAGGAGGTGAGTTGATTTATGACAAATCAACTGTCTATTCCAGGGCATGCATCCACGTTAGCAACGACGTGGAATGTATGCCCCTGTTAAACTTATGTTTCAGAGACCTAGCTACCGCAAAACTTAGGTACCGGGAGGAAGAGAACATGAGGGAATTAGTCATCTTCTCAGTTTACTTTCACGGCGACTCGAAGAATCTCCGCCGCCCACCGAGTTAAAAACTCTAGTGGATTTCTGTGAGGCAAACCGACTCAAACTACTAGCGAGAGGCGATGTAAATGCACACAACAACAGCATGGGGTAAGCACGGACCACAACCTCCGTGGCACATGCCTTGCTGGAATATCTGGTACGTAATAATCTAAGTAATAATCTTTTATTCACAAATTAAGGAAACGAACCCACTTTTGTGACAAGCAGATGCCGGGAGGTGCTCAACATAACGATGGTAACTTCGCGTATATATCGTGAACTGGCGGGTATCAAGCAAGCCATCTGCTTCTGACCACAGATGCATACAGTTCGAAATCGCAAACTCGGTAAGATGTGTAACCACCTACCGAAATCCACGCAACACAGACTGGCTTTTCATACGAAGATCAACCTAAACAAAGTCTGATGTCTGATAAAACCAGTCTATCCAACACCACATACATAGACACTGGCGGTGGACCAACTTCACACAGGCTATAACAACTGCATTTGAACAAAGCTGCCCGTTAAAGCAGAAAGACTCAAATAAAGAAGTAACCTGGTGGAACAATCACTTAACAGGGCAAAAATCATGGGTAACTGGGATAATTACGCCCGGACACTACCGAATATAAAGCCTTGAGAGAATAGCCAAAAGAGAGTCGTGGAAGTAGTTCTGCGGAAATGGTGAAAAACACCACCCCAGCGCGCACGCACAAACCGGAATTCTATCAAAAGCCGAAACAAACCCTGTTGAACAATATTAACGCCGACGGTTGAGTACACGAAGACAGAAGAAGAACTTTAGAAGTTCTCCTTCAGCCACACTTTCCGGGTTCCAATTTCAGACAACCAGAAAAACATCAGGAACCACTTATCTTGGGGCACAGAGCATAAAAAGCTGATTGGTACGTTGCCAACCAAATAGTCATCTATAAAAAGATTAAATGGGCCATCAACAACGTTTGATCCATACAAAGCGCCAGGTCCAAACAATATCTACCCTGCTCTGATGCAGCGGGGATTAGAAGTATTGTTGCCGCACCTGTGCAGAATATTCAGAATATGCATTGCAACAGGGCACGTCCCAGGAGGGAGAGTTACACTGTGGTCAAGGCATATAGAACTATTTGTTTGTCATCTTTTATGCTGAAAGCGCTAGAAAAACTTGTAGATAGGCAACATCAGGGACGGGGCACTTCAGACAAACCCCTCCATGAATCTCAACATGTATATGAAGCAGGCAAATCTTGTGACACAGCCCTACACAACTATGTAGTGAGGGTGAAAACGTCTATACACCACAAATAAATGGCATTAAGAGCTTTTATAGATATCCAGGGGACTTTTGACAACGCCTCCTTCCACTTCATGCTAAGACCTGCTTGCAGACATGGAATAGAGGACACCACATGTAGGTGGATTCATCAACATGCTGCTAAGTCGGCAGATCAAAGCCAACCTACATGGCGACATTTTGGAAGTGGAGATGGTACAGGGATGTCCTCAGGGCGGAGTGCTCTCTTTTCTATGGAACCTTGTGGTGGATGAGTTGCTGAGTCGTCTCAATGACGCGTGGAGTTTCCGCCCAGGGGTATGCTGACGTGGTAATCCCTCATACAAGGCAAACATCCTACCATCCTAGCAGATCCCATGCAAGAAGCTTTGAACATCGTACAGCATTGGTGTTACATAAACCTAAAGTCAACGCTGAGAAATCCGCTATCCTGCCGTTCACAAAGAGAAGAAATGTAGGGAATTATGACAACCTAAAAATCTTTGGTAAACGGATAAAAACTGCTAAGGAGGTGAAATATCTAGGTCTGATCCTGGACACAAACACAAATTAACATGGAATTAATTAAAAATAATGGCGCTACTTGATTTCTTTAAAAGTACTCGCCAATTTGAAAACCAACACCCTGTATGATATATTATTGAAAAGATAATGTTATAACAAATCCAAATATGGGAAAAAATTGCGCTGTTATATTTTAAATATGAAAGTTGATGGTATTCCAGTTAAACCAAAAGTACTTTTAAGGATGTGATAATGTCAAAAAATGTCAATTTATGCTATTATTACTAACAAAACTAAAAACAAAATTTGGAGGGTAACAACATCCTGTGTCACCAGGTATAGTAAAAATACTTACTTTACATGAAACACACAGCTTAAGTGTGGAGTATTATCTTTCTGGCTTTAATATACAAAGTTTTATTTTGGTTTATAGGAATTATTTTTCAAGAATCTATCTATCGAGAGATTAACATGGATTACTGTCTTTGAGCGTAAAAGGTTTCTACCTGGTCCCTGTCAGAGTGCTCTAATCCTAATCCTTTTGGCGGTGAATAAATAAAAGAAAATAAATATTTTAATTATTTTTACGGTAACATCATTTTTATTAGTAGGTGTACGCCAAACAAAGCTAAGTTTAAAAAGCTTAAAAAATTAGTAATATCGTTGGTTCAAAGATAAAATTTACAAGGTAACAATTTTTTTTCAAGAAATACCGATGTTATGAAATATTTGCAGTAAAGAATTATTACATTTTAATATTAAAGGTACTCATAATGGGTTTTTAGTATAAGTAACTATTGCACACACAATATGTATTTATTACACAAGGGAAAAAAAGTTCTAGATTTTAGCTCGAAGTTTTGTTGATTCCCGACACGAACGAAAGGAAGGCAATACACCGAGAGCTAAAATCTAAAATTTTCTCCCGTGTATAATACATTTTTTTTCTGTAATGGTATAAACGACGCCTTATAATAATAAGGCTTTTTAATAAAAAGCCATAATATTAAAGTCAGAAATTAATCATGTAAAATTTGAACATTCATACCGATCGACAGGTATATTTGAAACATAATTAGACCTTGCATTACTATGGAAATCCTTAGGGAAATTATTTACTATCTGTCAATGTAATGTTGTAATTTGACGTACTGAAATTAAAAAGTTAAAAATAAAAGCGATCGTTTAGTGGTTATTTGGAATATTATAAAGATAAAAATATCTGACTGGACTTCTAACATAGGGTAAACTATGTTTTGTATAATAAATTATTTTAAATTAAATATTTACCTTTACTTACGTGTATGTATGTCGGAAAAAAGTACTCACTTTTTTCCACGGGAAAAAAGTAATTTTATGAAAAGTCATATTTTAGTAACTGTTAACAGAGATACAATATCAAAATTTTTCCCGTCACGATAAAAATATTTTTTTTGTTTTTGTTTCTATTAACAAAAGTAAGATAAGTTTGTTAACTTTTTTTACCGATGATAATATAATATGTATTACATTTTTATAACTCATACAAACGAAACTAATTTTTCGTCAATGTTTTTAAACATACTGGACAGTTTTCGAAGGGTTATATTGAAAGTGGAACAACATTTTTAGTATAAAACATTGCAATAATATATGGAAAATAATATTCTAAATTTTTAAATTCCCTATGTTTTTAAAAATTGTATTATTGGTTTGTAGAAAAATAAATAGATATTTGTGATTTTATTCGTGAAACCAGATTTTATTTTTGAGGGCTGTAAAGAGTAGTGGATTCACCAGAAGATTTTGCGTTTATCGAAAAATGTTGAGGAGTTTTTGTAAAAACGGTATCTATTTAACTTGATTATGATTTTTTTAACCAGTTTTAATAATGTAAAATAACTCTTTTATGCAACTTTTATATAGGTATATCAACTTGACGAGTTCTAAAAGCTATTAAAATAAATGACTCAACTTTGAAGGTATACATATAGCAAAAATATTAAATGATAAAAAAAAATTAAAAAAGGGTAAGTTTAATTTTTTAATAAGTTTTTAATACTTTCTTACAGTTTGCTAATATCGCTTAATTTTCTCAAAGGGCGATCGCCATAGAGCGACGCAAGTGGTTAGAAGTATAGGTAATTTTATATTAGGAAGAAGGAAACTACTAGATTATAGTAATTTAGTTCATCAGATGCTTGAAATCTACTTCTTTATTGACGAAATAATATTAGGTAAATCATGTTTAAAAGATTCTTGCAAACTAATGAAGGCGTAACAATCACAAGGCTTTAAGTAACAAATCATCGCAGATACTGCAACACCGCGAATCTGCATAGGTAAGGACCGCGTTTTTGCGTTTGATTGAATTTTAGACAGGAAGATTAAAACCTAAAATTGTTATTTTAAGGGCAAATGACTCGGTTTTATTATTTATTAGAGAAAGGATGGATGTTATTTATGTATTTTTACCATAGATTATCCGTTCTGGCTGCCAATCAGGATCTTACGGAACTCACTCGCAAAATTGAAAATTAGCTACATTTGTCAAGCGAAATTATCCAATGCTAGTTACACGGATTTGCACTATCCCCGATAAAATGTAATATTTTAAATGTTTAACTTTAAATGAGTTTTCTTTTAAAAATTCTGTAATATCATTTTTGAAACGATTTCTATAAGTAGATATAGTGTCTATTTTATCCTCGACACTACTTAGTGCTTATAGCTTAGAGCTGAAGATATATTGAAAATTTAACATAATCTTTAGATTTAAATGTCCATATTTTTTAAAATATAAAAGACAGATATATTAAATGTGGTATTTTCTTAAAGCTCTTTAAAAAATTTATTTATTGGTTATGTAATATACAGAGTGTTTTATTTAAAAAATGCCGATTCACTAATAAATTCCCAAAGATGGCCACAACTACGCTAAATAACAAATAAAAGAAGCGACTTAATTAAAAATGCGTAGGAAAACATTTTGTAGAGCGTAAAATTCAAAATATGTGATAAATAGATTTTTCATCTATTTATATCCGGTTTAAATCATGAATTAGGAGCATTTTTACATTGGATATTTTTTTAGGCTATAAACTAAATGTTTAGGAAGATGGAAAGGAGAAGATTCAACGCGTGTAGAAAACTAACAGGTAGAGATTAGTTATATGCTTGACTTGTCTACGAATTTTTGAAGTAGCTAAACGTGTATGTAAGTGGAAAATTATTTAAAACCACTTTATTGTTATCACACTTTTATAAAAAACTACTTCTGCTACAATTTTAAATCAAAAGAGCAATCCAAATAAAAATAAAACATTTTAATATATTTAAAAAACAAAAAAAACTTTATACCTTTGTGAGACAAATAAAAACTAACACACATTTTATTTATCAAAACTGGTTTAAAGACTTCAAAGATGAAAATATTTGGGTAAAGAAAAATTAAATATAAACAAAGTCATAATACCGATATTTTAAGACTACGTAAAAATACCACTAAAAATAAATGAAGCACTTTACTCCACTTCTTATTGTGCGTTTTTAAATTTAGAAACACCATTTTATGGAATAAATTGTTTACCTTTAACTAGTCAAATTTTTCTTTGTGTTTTCCGTTTGTGTTTAAAAATATGTAAGTAGATCTTAAAACAAAGCTTTGCCATTTATTTTTATTCTTGTACAAATGTCTTAGGTGTGCATTATATGTTCATTAGTTTATCAAAATTTGCATCATTGTTTCTATTTTTTTATATGTTTTCTTTTTATACAGTACATCACAATCTTAAGTCCCTAGGGATTAAATATCTATATAATCTATATTATTTATTATTTATTTTTTAAAGAATCAAGGGGTGTGTTTTCCGTCATTGACTAAGGGTACATCGTTATACTGAATCCGCTTTAACCGATCGGATAAAACTTAATCCGACAAAAAATTGCGATATATACGTTCAAGATTAAGTAAGGGATTGGATTGAACGCTATAAGTTCTTTTTTTTTCAAGCAATTTGAATTGAGTTCAGTCCGATCGAAGGTTATATGTTTACGATAATTACGATTTCGGAAAAATGACAGTTAGGTAAAACAGCTAATAAGTCTAGAAACGAAATAGCGGAAAACAAAATAAGCTTAAATATTTGCTAAAATATTTATATTTATTTTACGATGTACTCTTAGTCATTTTCATTGTGGTCGTAGAAAATAGTTATTTTCCTAACAAATGCGCAAAGTAATACTTTTCGCACGCAAAAGCAGTCAGGATAAGTTTTAAGTGCGAAAAGA